>JAKSZP010009508.1:0-107021 GCA_022478985.1 Massospora cicadina | reverse complement strand
TGTATTTCCCAAAAAAAGCCCCCGACCCCTTATCCACCAAAATAGTGGTGCATAGTCTCTCTAAAGGGAGGAGAGGATAGCAGTCAGTAGAAAAAACCTGGAATGGTCTTTATCTATGGTAGACAATGACAACACCTCACCAAAAATTTCTTCCACTGGCTCAAGAAATCCATCAGAGTATGTTTTGGCATCAAAAAAGGGGGAGGGATAGTTGGCCACTCTTAATATTGAGGCCACATACCCCACTATGCCTTCTGCAGGTGCATATATTTTATCATATCTTAAACGGAGTTCTTTATTTGCTTCCTGAGTGCCCTGGATCATGGTAGAGGTCAAGCGAGGGTTCTCAGGGGTTATTTGATATACTGGAATAGGGTTCTCATCTAAGCCATAATAGCTAAGAAACGGCTCAGAGGATTGGATAGTATGATCATCATAAAATGAGTTTTCTGATGCAAACAACCCTATTCCCCTAATTGCAATGGAGCGCCCAACGTTATCCAAGGCCAACACCACCAGGCCCATCTGCGCCAATTCCGCCAGCATTATCTGAATGTGCTGTCGGAGGGAAACTCATTTAACAGAATGAAATTTGATTAATTTGGTGGCAAGTTGGGGAATCACAACTTTTGGACATCAAAGCATCCAAATCCACCAGGTACAAACATGAAGGGTGAATACTTTCCAGTTGGAGGCAACCATAATAACGCCAATTTGCTCCAACCTTCAGGCAAAAGAGGAAACAACAGTGCAGCTAATGACAGCCAAAGCCTACAGCTGGCACTCACTGTTTCCACTTCAGAAAAAGTTCCACATGGAAAAATTGTGCACATAAAAAAAGAAGGTTGGTCACTAATGTAAGGAGAGTGTCTATAACTCTCCTGTTCCCAGCATGGTAGTTCACGGTGCATAAGGCCAACTCCAGGGAACTAGCCGTTAGGCCCAAAGTTATTAGAGCTCAGCAGAGGGTGCTGAAGCAATAATAGCTTAGGTATAGAAAGGCGAGTTTTACAATAAAAACCCCATTAAAAGTGACGTGATGCACATATTGAAAAGGGCTAAGCGACCCAGGTTGGAGGGAACCTGGGCGAACAAATGGTGCATGAGGTGAGAGCTGCAAGGTACTTGCAATGGCAAGGGTAACAGAGCGCAAGACCTCCTCAAAGAGGTTTGTGCACAGGAGCGTTCAGAATATCATAAATTGTAAAATAACATAAATGGGGAAAGGTTTATTTGGGAAGTCGACCAACAAGGAATGTTGGTCAGGGAAAATGTATCTAAGCTTAGATGGAGGAATATGGGATGTGCGGCAGTGGGCCCAAGCACTGACCCACCAGCAGGGCAATGCTTCCATCCAAATTAGTTAAATAGGCCAAAACCAACTTCACTTGAGTTATCAATTGAAGTTGGATTTGACCCAAACGCGTTGTTTCATAAGTGGAATGGGTTTCAAAACTCAATATCTTGACAAACCAAACGGAACCATCCATGTTAATTCAGTACACTGTCTGTTTTAACAACTGGGCCATTGTGAGAGGCTGGGCATTTGGCACACCACTAGTCCTAACCTGGGCATATTTTGCCCAAACCCAGCATTGGTCTAGGGTTTGCCTCAGGTCAGGGAGGGCCTGTAGCTTCACCCTATGGGCCTCCTGGCGCCCAGCTTTATCTTTGGGTTTGGTCCCCACTATTATGTCATGTGCACATGATAAAGGGTCTCCATCACCTCATGAAGTTGCTGTAAATTATGGTGTTAGTAGGGGCAACTGCAGCCTCAACTGCATTTTATCAATATTTTTTATATTGTAAAACTTTGTTGAGGGGAAAAATGGTGGGGATGCAAATTGGGAGGGTCAATAAAGAACTCCTCCAAAGTAAAATCTGGCTTCACATGGTACAGCCGTTCTTCCTCATCAATCCATTCAAGAACCTTGAATAAATGGGATTTAGCCAACACTGGGCTAGCCATCAGAATTGGGGCAGTGGCAGGAGCTGATTGGCCACATGCTGTCAACCATGGCAGCTCAGCTGAATTTGGTTTAGCCATTGACTCAAAGATTCTGTAATCTGGTCAAATTATATAAACCATTTAAAAATTTTGTTTTTTCTATTTGAGTGCACTTTGGGAGCAGCATAGATTTCCCCAATTTTGGGGGTGAAAGAATCAAGCCCCATTCAAAAAATTGGGATAAATAGCCGCTGGCCCAACATTGGAGGGAGGAGCAGCAGAAGTGGTTGAGGCAGAAACCATGGGAAACTTGCACTTTGATTGGGCAAGCTCAAAAAAAGGTGTAAATGATGCAGCTATTTTCAATGCGCGCCCATAATGGGTGATAATGGGTGGATCTGATCACAGTGCGGGAGGGGGAGGAATTGTGATGTGGACTTATGATGAAATGGGCAGATCATTACAAAGGCGTGAGGCCCTGCCATATGATCTGCCCCATTTGAAACTACAAACTGCAACATGAGGTTTGTGCCATAAATGGCCATCCTCTGTGAGCTTGTAGTGGAGGCATTTGGGGGAGAGATGGGAGGGCAACTTGGCAAACTGGACCACCAAAGTGGCCTCATCTGGGAGCCAGGGTCAAATAAAGGGGAGGTGGATTTTTTAAAATCTAATGGCAGCTTGGCTGCTGTTGCATAAGCTTTAGAGTGGAAACCAAGGTCAAAGTACCCCTTAAAGGGGGGAAGTTAATATAGTTGGCAGGTTTAAAAACTGTCATGGCCATCTCTATGATGGCCGCGCTCACATATGGGAGGAGATTCCCATATTTAACATGGAGGCCAAAATGCAAATTGCTCCATAAGAGCACCAAAGGGCTTTAGAGAACCGTCTAGGAGCTGGCGAGGTGGTGGGCCAAGTCCTGAGGGGAGACATAACGCCTGGTAGCATTGGGAGGGCTAGCAGAGCAAGCCTGGTCACTCCAGCGGTGGCCAAAATATGCCAGATAGCAGCACACCATCCCAAATTAGGTAGCAGGCATCAATTGCATCAACATTGGTAAATTTTAGCTCAATTGAGCGGTTATTTTTGTTTTATAAAAAACAAATTTTGCTTTAATATTTCTTATCAAAGCAAAAATAAGATTTTAAGGTATATGGTGTAATGAAACAGAAACACCTCAGTTTTTAATCTACCATATGCCTTATGTTTGACAATATATGACAATTCCAAAATATGTCCAACACATAGCTTGACTCTAGAGGTAAGTGCTAGATCTGAAAGCTATTGAGCCAACTATTTCTCGGAACATAGGAAACTTGAATGCATAAAAAGAACGTTAAGTATATGAGGTAATTCCCAAAAGATCAAATTTTATCTATTAGAATAAATAAGTTAGGCGAGGGATCATTCCCAACCTTCTCTGATGCTGTGAACACAGAAAGAAAAAGACAGTGCAACTGAGGAGAGCCAATACTAAGACTCAAGTTTTTGCCTTCAAAGCAAAAACTTTTCATGTTGCATAAAACAGGTAAGCATGTGGGATGGCCAAAGCGGCCAAGATAGATCAAAGTTCTGAACTGAGTCTTAGAAAAGGTATGTACCTAAACTTTTATAAGGTTGACCTTCAAAGAGCTCCCCACGCCATGATTTATGCTCTTGAAAGCCTAAAGAATAGCTTAGGGGGCACAGCCCAGCGCCAAGCCAGACTAGTTGGAGATCCCCTGAAATTATATTGACTTGGGTTTAATAAATCTGTAACATAAGTTGAAATATGATGATTGATTAACCTGATTGTTACATATGGTCTCCAATAGCCTTATGATGACAGCCAGGTAGTGACGTTTACCAAAACACTAATCTTTTAAAAACTATAGTCTGTTAATTAAATACAGGGATCATTACCAGCTCTCATGAGTTGGGGCATGACTTGCCACCTCTAGTCACCAGTAAATAATATAGGTTCACTTTCTTGATGGGTCTCCTACAACAATTTATTTTGTAGTTACATCATATTCTACTGTGGCCTTGCTTCACAATAATTGTCAGTTTTTCACATCTGAACAGAATTTGCTTCCTAAGCTTTACTTCTTGTCCAAAATTATATAAACAGATAACTATGTGTATAAATTAAAATAGTAATGTGCCTTATTACAAAATCCATTATGTTAAGCTAATAAAGGAAAGTTTTTGAAGCGCTTAAGTCTGTAAGCACAGATGACCAGCCCTTCTGCATAGACCAGGGGTAATATTCATTTAGGTGTAAGAAGGATACCAGGCCTACTAAGGGCCCCCTTTCTCATCTCTGTGACTTTGCTTGTTTGATAATAAGCAATGGGTAAGTGTCCTTCCCCCAAGGATCCTCACTCTTTGTCACTTTTTTCTTCTACCTTGTTGAAAATGATAGAAGGAGTTTTAAGGGAGGTGATCCAGTCCATAAGGGCTCTGAAAGTACCCCTAGATTTATCTCCAATCATAGCCAGGTCATATCTTAATCCAGAAAATCATCTAATCAGCCACAAACACCATATAAGCCCCAACAAGCCTAACAACTAAGATTGGGTCAATAACAGTAGTAAAGATCATGGATCAAATCCCTGGAGCATTAATTCTCCTTTAATTTTAGCTCTATCAATCTTTTAGATGGTTTGGGTTTGCATGAAACTGGTTACATTAACTAGCCAGTCCAAAAAGTTCTTACAGATCAGAACTATCATTTTAAATTTAACACCAATCTGAAACATGAGCTTTCAAAGGTATGGCGATGTGATACAAACTTCCTGTGATTATCCCAAACTTATTACCCTCTTACTAAACTAATCACTCTTGATTTATTGCAGGGGCCTATGCGCAGGCCAGTTATTGAGCTTCCTTCCAATTCCCCTTACTATTATAGACAACAGCCCTCCTTAGAGCATGTTACAAGTTATTATCTCTTTTGGATTCCCCTTAAACATATTCTTTCTTTTTTTTAGCACTAGGTGGTCCCAACCTAAAGGGGGATACAGCGCTTCAGAAACTTTCCTTTATTAGCTTAACATAGTTATATTTTTGTAAAATCTTCCCTCCACGTCATATCACTAAGTTATCAAGTCATTTCTCAAAAGCCATGCCATTGACTGTGACATGCTATCAACAATCATTGAGCAAGAGTTCCAATCCATGGACTCTGCAGCTTATCATAAAGGGACAAATTTTCAAGAAAGTGCATTCATGACCACTATTGCTAAAATATCACGCGTGTCACATACCCCTGCAACCTCAATTTATCATGGTGATCTGCTACCAATTTGGTGCAATCTGTTAAACATATGTTCACATACGCTTCTGATCTGCTCTCATGAATTGACCAACAGCTGCGAAACTTGAGGAGTAGTTTTTATCTCTGCCTCCCACCCATAGGTGCTGCCCCAATAGGGCCCCTGGTTGACCCCATTGAATCCTTCTAGCTTTTTTTATGGAGCTTTGGTATAGATTTGAACTATCCTACTCCTCACCTAACCCCTTAAATGTACCATTTCAAAGTCTCCCAGTTAGCTGATCCCTGACATTATGGGCCTTACACTGAGTAATTGCACACCATGAGTGGATGGGCAGCCTTCTAATTAGCTGCCACCATGACATAATAAAGCAGCCATATACTTTGGCGCTCTCCTCCCTCCCCTTTAAATTTTGTAAAGTGATTGCCTCTTTGATTACTATAACCTCCATCCAATGTTAATTCCTGGTTCCTACTTCCATAATAAAGAGGATTTAGCTTATTTAGATCCCTAATTTGTTATCTGAAAAGTAGAGATAGCTGATGTTCTCAGGGTAGGTGAGCACATCTCACAAGTTGTCAAAATCCCATTTCACATCCTGGTTCCTTGCATCCTACCAATGCTCTCTTGTTTTCAGCACCCACCAATGAAGATCAGGCATATTTTACATATCCCATCACCTTCTGCAGTTGGTCGAATGAGATTACTGTGCAGACTCTCCTGGACACATGTTTAGATGGCAATTTAATGGAATTCAAAATTGAACAAGCCTTAGATCTGGACATAAATGTGGTTCTTCAAAATTGGATGCATACTCAGTGATAGTATAATGTCACACTTTTCAGAATTCAGTGAAATTCTTTGCTCATAACTTTTTTCTGTGAAAAATTCCTTGATTTTGTGTTTTACTATACCTTATAATTCTTAGTGTGAGCTGGTGGGACACCAGCGTGTGAACATCAATTAACACTTAAATTTTTCTCCTTTACCAATTAAGGCTCAGTGGGGCATTTATCTTAATTGATACCTTTCAGTATGATGACTCTCTGAGAAATCTTACTTACCTCTACAGATTTATCTCCAGACTTTCCTCTTTCATTTACCTGCTCAAAGATGTCCTTGACATGAGCCTGGCTACCAGACTTCTACTACACTCAGATCATTATCTGCTTTTCCAATTAAAGGTGGAACGAGTAAAAATGAACTATCTAATATCTCTACACCAAAGAGAAGGATAAATCTTTGGGGATATGGCTGGATGATATGTTGAAAAAGGCTGAATCATCAAGAAGTCCTCTTTTATTGTCTCCTTGTCATTTTTGATCAAAAGGTGGATGGATCTATGCGCCTCTGTGTTGAATATCGTCACCTGAACACCATAGGATATAAAACAACTATCCCTTGCCTCTAGAAAAGTTCATTGTTCAAGCTATTATGAAGTCACAGATTTTCTCCAGACTCAATATAGTCATCGCTTTTAATTAAGTAAGAATCAAGGAAGGGCAGGAGTGTCTCACAGCAATCTATATCAAGATAGGTTTGTTCCAGCTTAAAATTATGCCCTTTGTGTCAAGGAATTCTCCAGCGACCTTTCAGCGTCTCATTAAGATGCCTTAGGTAATATTTGCTTCTCACGCACCATCACTTATATCAATCGCAAAATGATTCATTTTCTTACCTGTGAACAACACACAAAAGATTTGAAAGAAGTAATGGCAGCTCTCCATAGGGATGGGCTCTGTGAAACCATCCATTGTAAATTATTCCATAAGGAAATTTAACTTCTTGAGGCACCTTGTTCTGAAGAATGGATATGAAGTTCCCATCTGTATGATGAAGGAAATCCAGTCTTGGCCTAGATCAACTACCCAGTGAAAACTCAGATCTTACTTGTGACATTAATCTTCCTCAAGAAGTTCTCTTCCGCTCTTGATCAATTGACGGCACCACTCCATTCAAAGATCAGAAAGAATACCACTTAAAGTGGAAATAATTGCCAAAAGGCGTTTGAGACCATCGGAGAGGTCTTCCTTTAGTCTCCTGTTCTCTGGAATGTAGAAACCTCCAAGTCCTTTATTGTGGCTTGTGACATGTCTTCAGTTGCTTTTGGGAGCAGTAATAAAGAGCTTTATGGTGTTGATCATCCAGTCGCTTATATTTCACATAAGTTCTGATCCTCTAAGCAAGCCTAGGCGATCTATGACAAAGAGCTGGCAGTTGTTTCCTGGGAATTGACTCACTGGAGTACCTCCTTTAGGGTCACACCATGAGGTCATAGTGCAGACTGACTGTAAAACTAGGGGAACGTCCCCTGTGTGTAGATTGGTCGCTCTTCCCATTTCTGAGTAAAAAGGGGCCAAAGAGGGTGGCTGTACCCCTCGTCACCCAGGGCAACCTTGCCCACATGGTAGATGAGCGCTGAGTAACAGCTCTCCCTCTTCAGATCCCTCCCCCAGTATCCTCACTCACCTCAGATGAACTTGTTAGACAGAACAAGGAAATCTGGGCTGAGATTGCCAAATTGAAGTCAATTGGTCCAAAGCTGAAGGAAATCAAGACTGACAATTGGAAACCTCATAATCAAAAAGGGACTAAGATTGAATTATTGGGCGGAATTGCTGACAGTTTCAATTCAGCCAGCAGAGCGATTGTCAAAACTGACCCCCTCTCAAATCATTGAGGATGATCCCTGACATGCAGGAAGCATCATTGGACACCATTAACGATAGTTCAAAGTTTCCATCTGGAAAATCTGGAGTTGCAGCTGATGCAACTCTTTTGACCCAATGAATGGCCCAGCAACCAGGCACGGGTGGGTTGGGCATCCCAAACCCGTTTCCAACCAATTGGGACTTCCCCTACATGGGGTGGCTTTGGGGAATTCCTGTTGCTCGTCAGGCCAGATGTCATCACGCTAACTTCCAGAAACACAGTCAAGCCTTGGTTTGGACATTCGAGGTCAAACCAACAGCAACTTGGCCTGCTGCTGAATTCTTCAATGTTGGTCCCCATTGAGCTTATCTGTCCCCATTACTTAAAATTCGCTGGTTATATCAAACTTGAGGGGCCTAATCATAGCTTATTCCCGCATCAATTGACCAATATTTAATCAGTTGCATTACACTGAGAAAATTGTTGGTCGATTTTCTTCCTTTATTTTCCATTAAAAAATCCTTTTCCCAACTTTAGCTTCTTAAGCTGAAAAAAAACCGCCCTTTCCACCAGAATTTCAACACCCCTCAGGGTTTATGGCCATCTTCGTCTGGTATTTCATAACGTGCCTATATGATATTATGACTCATCAGCAATTATTGGCGAAACTTCTTTCTAGTTTCAGATCCGTCACACCAGCAGCAGTGCTTTTTGGCATTCTGGTTTGCCGTTTGGGTGCTCCAGCACCTAGGCTTATAGGCTGATCTAATTATAACTTGCTGTTTGCCTGACACTGACCACCGGTCACCAATGTACTACAGAAATCCCCATAAACTCGCTCACAACCAAGCTTAAACCTATAGTGACCTATGCAACTTCAGTTCTAAGTATGTGTTTATCAAAGGGTCCTTGAATGTCTTTCCTGACTTGCTGAGTTGAACCATGCCATGAACCTTATATGGATGCTCACCCTAAACTTAAAACTATTAATCCCTCCTTAAATTTATGACGCTGGCTCCTATTTTGTTTCCTTTGCCAGTATGGCCCCAGACGCGCCACTCCTTGAATAGGTCCTTGCCACCTAGCCGAGCTCCTCAGAGAGGATTGGGATATATGAGGACTTAGAGAGCAAGTTTAGAAGTGCACCCACTATGCCCTAAAGGATAAGGTAATCTTTTTCCAGGATAAAGTTCAGATCCCTGACCACCCTATGCGACCAGGTGTATCAGTAGAACCATAATCCTCCAATAGTGGGTCATCCTGGGTCCTAAAAATCAAGGGAAATTGGTTAGAAGAACCTACAAATGGATAGGATCTTCTAAGGAATACATTTGTGGATCTCCTGTTGTTTAGTATGTAATCACTACAAATCATACATAATAAAAATTAAAGGCCTCTTGATCCATCGCAATAGGATGAGGGCCTTATGGATCTCAGTATCTATCAAGTTTATCTTAGAGTTCCCTCACTATAAGGGCTATGATACAACTATAGCAATTGTTGATTGCTTTAATATGTTATCTCTTCTTATTCCTTGTAACACAACAGTCATTTTTGAACTAATTGCAGCACTGTACATAATTAATGTATTTTCTATGTTTGGTCTTACCAGGGATATAGTAAGTTAACGCAGACATCAATAAACCTACTGATTCTGAAGTTCCCTTTAAAACTCCTTTAGACAAACCTTACCAGTAAACTGCTTTCACCTCAATTGAATGGCCAAACTATGAGGGTGAACCAAGCCCTGGATCACTAAAGCCGCTATTATGCCTCTGCCAGTCATGACACATAAGCATCAGATCTATCTCCTAGCGCAGTTTGTGTATAACAACGCCTCCATGTATCCACTAGTTTTTCTCCCTTTAATCCAAACTTAAGATACAACCTGTAAGTCCCAAGGAACGTCCTCTGGGCGTTAATCGCGCCATCTTTCTGTTCCTAAGCAAGAAAGTACCAAAGAGGATGGCCATACCTATCATTACTCAGGGCAATCTCGCTCACATGGTAGACAAGCGCTGGAAAATAGCCCTTCAGCTTTGGATCCCGCTTCCAGTACTTGCACTTTCCTTGGCAGAACTGTTATAAGGAATTAGTAAAATCTGCACTGAGATCACCAAAATGGAATTGATAGCAACTAGTTTGAGCAGCAATCAGCTGGATACTTGAATTTCAAATGGTCAAAAAGGTATGAAGGCTGAGCTATTGGCCAAAACACCCAATGGTTGTAATTTGGTTTACACAATGATCAAAAATCTTCCCCCCTCCCAAAACCATCAGGAATCACCCCCAATGGGCAGCTTCCTGCCAGAAAATTGGGCGTTGCGCCTGATGCAATACCACTGACTGCAACTTAGCTTGTCACCAAATTTTGTGATGTCAGCCCCCAGGGAACTAACCCTCCTATTCCCAAATAGTTCACCTCTTAAGTTGAACTGACTGCAACTCGGCCTGCCACCAAACTTAGCGATGTCAGTCCCCAGGGAACTAACCCGCCTATTTCTGAATAGTTCACCACTTAGGTTGAACCGACCAAAACTTGGTTTGTCACCAAATTTTGCAATGTCAGTCCCCAGGGAACTAACCTGCCCATTCCCAAATAGTTCACCACTTAGGTCAAACTTGCGGAACCTGATACTGGCTTATTTTTTCCCCAAAATTGATGACTATTTACTTGGGTGCATCGCACTGAGAAAATTGTTGGTCAATTCTCTTCCCTTAAATTTTCCAATAAAAACATCCTCCCCAAAATTTCTGTTTTTATCTGTTGAGATTTAAGTTCCCTTCCAGTTCCATATCCGTCATACCAGCAGCAGTGCCCCTGGAATTCTGGTTCACCACTTGGATGCTCCGGCATCCAGGCTGGTAGGCCAGTCTATTTTCTACTTGCCATCTGCCTGACACAACCCCTCATTTTGGAACCTGATTCACTTTTTACAGATCCAACAGCGGAAAATTTCTAAACCACCTACTAAAAACCCAAAAATACTGCATGAGAACATCTGTCTAAAGAAGTAGAAATGACAAGAAGTTTGCATATTAAAAGCGCCACCCAAGCCATGAACTTAAGGAAGGATCACTTGTCATATTGACACTCATCACTTGTACATAATAGTCACTTCCAAAAATTAGCATCTAAGCTTTAGCCCTTATAAAATGATTAAGATTTGAGAAACTTCGCCTTAAAGGATTTTCAGATATCAGGATATTGTACATGATAGAAAGAGTATCAATTAATTGACTCTAACAAGAGAATAAACTCCTAGACCCAAGAAAGGGGTTAAAGAAGTCACATTAATTAGTAATACAAAAATATTGAAAGTTGGTAAGGCTCAATTCAATACTAGGAAAATTTCTTTAGGCAAACTTGACCCCAAAAGTACCTAATATGAAATACTTCTTAATGAAATGAAGGATGGTTGAAATATCAGGTGATAATTACATTAGGTGCTACATGAGGCAGTGAATAAGGTGTATCCACAAAATGGTAAAGGTCAAGAACTTACCCAACGGTTAACGTAAGTGATACCAAGTAATATGTGACTTGGCACATTCAACATACCTTTTTACATACCAAAATATGCTACAAAGGCATTGTACAATCTGGGTGCATCACCTGACAAAAGCCTTCCATCTGGATTCCCCTAATTTAACTAATTAATCTTTTTCCTTATGGGGTTTATATAGTTAAATGCAACATTTAAAAATCCTATTCTCTAGTAAAATAAAGATACGTCATTTCATTTTATATCGTTTGGTACCTAACATCATTAAGTCCTTTTGCCATATATACCATAGGATAAATACTCTAGTTGACAGGACCTAAATGTGACTTGGAACCCTCAAGGATAAATAATATACTTGTCATGAGTTTTAGACTGCTTCAAGTAGTTACTGCTTGGCTTCTTGGGCACTGCCCATTGAGTCATAAAAATGGAAGCCTGATAGACTGGTGCTCACTAAAGGGACTCATCTAATGCTTTTTGATACTTGTACCTGATTTATTGAACCATGGAAGACAATCTAATTGATATTTTAACCTGAAGAGTGCAAAATATAAATGGTGAAGATGATGAAAAAATGGGAAGTCCACCCTTGTCACATTTAAAGAACTTCAATAAAGTCCAATGAATATTCTTGAACTTTGACGCCTAACCTAGTTTATAATGGGAAATTTGAGACCTACTTTGAGAAGTCATAAACTCAGGAGAAAGATCCAACCGCAAAATGACATATGACATAGACAGGACTCTCATAAACCTATTTGAACTAAATGTTACACAAGAGACATAAGGTTCAGGTACAAACATATTCCACTACATCATGCAATTTTTAGACCCAGCGTTTTATCATATTGCGCACCTATTAAGAGCCAATAACAAGAAACTCCACTATCATATTAAAACTCAAGGGGCCTTATGGTTAGCCTATTAACTGGTATATAGTTTAGCATCTTAAAGTATAGGAGACATCCGCTGACTTACTGATTTGACTTGTTCCAATATCATACAACTCTATAACCAACAGAGGGCCATTAATTCTGTGGTTAACAATTATGTAGAAAAAGCTATAGAGCTTCTCAGAAATGACACTTTTAAGTCAAACAAAAAATAAAAGATTACTTAACGCCTTTTCCCAAGAGCTTCAAAGCTAAAGCGTTAAAGCTCATTTTAAGGCCTCAGCGGTTAGCCATCAAGCTGTACAGGGGTGTGCACCCCTTTAGAACCAAAAAGGATTTAAATCCTAAGGCCCTTCCTCTCATCCAGATCTCTGACCTAGGGCATACCCTAGATGAGAGATGGGTGGCTGCTGCCCCTCCTTGTTTGCCACATGCCCCTCACACCCTTAATTACAACCCAAACCCATCCTGTGTCAAACTTTGCAAAGTTTTATTTAAAAATATATCCAACTTTGTAAAGACATCAGGAGAATTCAGAAGACCCCACCACAAATCCCATTCCTACCCAAAATTGTAGTTCAACTTGAATTTAATATGAAAGGGGAAAACTTACCTAGAAAGCGAAATTTGAGCAAAAAGTCAAAAAGAAAGGGTTAAAATAGAGTTCAAGCTCAACACCCCATTCTGAAATCAAAAAAGTGAATTTAGATATTCAGATTTTGAGAATCATCCTGAGAATAACTTGGAAACTTCAGGTGATACTATAGAGCCAAAATTATGTATTTAATCCATTAATTAATAAATTGAAAAATGGAACTTTTCCCTTATTGTAATCAGCTTAGCAGCTGTTTCCCCCTTTCCACAATATAGCCCAGCACCCTGCTTATAGTAGGGTGTTGGGTTATTTACTTTATTATTTCACATAGAAGTTTATTAATTTTTTTTGAACTGTTTCAATTTGTTAATTTAATATTAAAAAAGCCATATGAGAAATGATATCATGGGTTAAAGCAAGACCAAAAACCCTTCCAACGCGCCCACCAATAATCCCATGAAACCAGCGGTTACTTGTAGACCATGGCTGGCCATATGGGTCTTGGCGTACCCACGCCAAAAGACAAGTCATTCCTTGGAACGTTGGTGACTTAAAACTCATGTGAAATGATGGCCAAGCGTTTACTAGATGTCATAATGAGGAAGAACAGTTTAAGCTCCTCAAGTCCCAGCTAGAACAATCCTATGACAAATAGATGTGCTGGAGATCCATAAAACCTCTGATACTCAATCAGTACCTCAGAATATTATTTACCAAGTGGCCCATGTTGACTATGATCTGGAAACTATGCAACTCAGGTGTCTACTCATAACATTACTGAGTGAATTAACAAATTGAAGAGCGACATGAGAGTCAAGTCACCTAGTTGAAAAGGCATTAGTCAGGTCTTTTGTCACATCAACAAAGCTGATAAATATTGGAATACTCTTAAAGAAGAGCTGAAAGACAAGACTGATAAGCCTCCTCAAAGCACTAAATTAAGGGGATGAGGAAGGATTTTATCTGCGCATTGAAGTATTAGAGGGTGAGAACAAAGTATTGTAAACTTATCACTCATTTAATTTTAATAAATTCATGATCTAAACATATTTTTTTATACTTGGAGAATGTTAAAGTCATTTTCAAAAGACAAATTAATCTTCTTAATGTCACGTCAAGACTTACTTAGAGGAAATAAAGCAACGTCTCAACCATCTATAGGATCACATGTAAACTCTCACATCAAGTTGAATAGAGTGACAAATGTACTGAGATTACTAATTCCAAGGCTCCCAGAGTAAACGTCATCACAGAATTGGAAGCCACTACCTTTAGACTGACCTTCAAGGACAAGGCTACACCTGATGAAGGAAGTATTACATCTTTCCTCTACATATTTAAGGCTTTCCAAAAAGAAAAAGAAGCCAGGTGGTGCCTAATACCCCTTTTCAGGTAGAAAAAGCCTATTTTATTTAAGAAATGTCCTATCTTTGCGCCCATGCTAATCCCTCCACTGCCCAGTAGTTGATATGCTAACAAGATAAAGATCTTTCGTAGAGAAATACCTGAGCTTTACTAAAACTTTAGAAGTACACCAGGTAATTCCCCCAATATTGCCACCCATTTTCAAAAATTAAAAAATTTCAAAAATCTGATGGCTTTATGACGCTTAAGATAGAATAATGCAATCTCACTAAGAAATGTTGAAAACTTTGAACACAATTTTTCTCTCCATTCCATTTAATTTTTATTCAAGGTGGTCCAACCTGACAATAATGCACTGATTAAGGGGATTCAAATTAATGGGAAAGGAGGATAAAACCCAGAAAACCTCCATGCGTGGCATATGATAGGCCAGGTACTCTATGGACTGCTTTGCTATTAGCTATATCAATTTGGGGCATTGGTGCACAATGCCAACACAGTCATAATTGTACCCTACCCAAAGTTCATTTACTGGGATTAAAACTCTGGGAGGCAGTGGTAGAGGGTCCATATTCTACCACTGGGGTATCCTCCCCTGCCCTCCATTCCATTATTTCCCCAAAATCCCTTTCTAATAAAAAAACTCACATTCAATTGAACGCTAGACCTCTGCAGATGGAATACAATTACTTTAATAAAATTTTCAAAATTTTTAAAGAAAGCTAAATTGGGGCAGCCAATCATGGCTTGCCCCATCACCTCCCCTACCTCAGTTTTCATAACAGTCATTAATTAATTCTCTCCTCCCTGCGCAAACCCTGGAAACCTGCAGCCAGAGAAGATGCCAACTTAAGAGCTCAGAACCCAGGAACAGTGCCACAACCTGTAATACTCTTTCCTTATATAAAAGCCAGTGCCCTCACTTGTGAGAGTACTAGCCTTTTTGTTCTCTAGCTTTGGTTTTAATTATAAAATAAAAACACTTCCACTACTGCCTTTTTTTATTTTTCCATTTTCAAGCATTTTGCGCATCATGATGCCCACTGAGGTCAATTCAGTGCCGCTGCAAAGATGGCCCTCCCCTCATCAACTATAGGGTTTGGGGGCCACATTGACAGAAGTTGCTTGGTTAATCTGGTGGCTGATTAGAGCCCACCAGTTTGCAACCAGAGCCAACTTGGGCTCTCCAAATCCTTACATAATAGACCAGTAAAGTTAAAAATCTGCTTTAATGCAATGTGGACCTACCCTCGTCACCTTCATGTCCCTTTCAACAATTTCCCAAGTACGTAGTTTTTCAGTTGGTTGTCATATCATCTCATACAGTTCCTAAGGCCAATGTCTATGAGCTTTCATCTCACTGTATGTCAGTTCCAGTATTTAGATGAGAAATTGCCTGGTTCATATCAACCACAGATGCCTCCAGCCATTACTTTTGGTTTGGATTAAACGGTGCTAGCTTTACAGCAGACGCTTTATTCCCGCCACTCATGCTGCGCTTTGTACTTCTGATAAGAGATTTTTCTAGTTGCTTTAAGTATTTTTCCTGGTGAAAGGACTATAATTGCTGATCTCCACATGACATCCCTTACCAGCTCAAATTGTCCTCAGCCTGCCCAGATTCCCCCAGTTCAACCCCTTTTCCCAGGATAGGGTAACCTATTTTTTTCAGAAGTTAGGTGACCATCCAAGCCACTCCCCAATGGTGCAGTATCATGCCCACGCTTTATCCCATCAAAAATGAATCTACACTGTGGGAATGGAGTCCCAATAGTCCAACTATATAATAGATTGACAAAAAAAGGAAAAGGCATTGTAAGGCCTTCCACAAAAGCAAGAATCCAGATGGTGCCTACTACCCTTTTCAGGTAGTAAAAAGCCAATTTTATTTCAAGAAATATTTGTATTTGCACCCATTCTAATCCCTTCACTTCCTAGTAATTGATATGCTGACAATATTAAGTTCTTGTGTAGATGAATTCCTCAGCTATACAAAAAGCGTTAGAAGTACCCAGGTAAGCCCCTAATACTGCCACCAAATTCCCAAAATTCAAAAAAAATATCAAAAAATTTGATAGCGTTATAATGTTTTAGATTAGATAATGCAATTTTATCAAGAAATGTTGAAATTCTGTCCCCAATTTTACTCTATTTCATTTTCCCCCCAAATTCCCTTTCCAATAAATTTTGTAAACTTGCTTTAATAAGAGTGCCAGACCTCTGAAGATGGAGCGCGCCTCAATTCAGTAAGATTATTAAAATATTTAAAAGAAGCTAAAATTGTGGACAGCTTATCATTGCGTGCCCTATTATATTCCCTACTTCAGTTCTTGTGACAGTTTGTAAATTGGCCCTCTCCTCCACATGCAAGCCCTAAAACCTGGTAATAGAAGAAGATGCCAACCTGAGAGCTTCAGAACCCAATAACAACACTCAAACTGTAGTACCCTTTCCTTATATAAAGACTAATGCCCTTACTTGTAAGGTTACTGGCCTATTTTAATCTCTAGCTTTTATTTTTTAATAAAAGGTTTTCCCCTTCCGCCATTTTTATTTTTCCATCTTCAAAAGTTTTGAGCACCATGGTGCCAGTGAGGCCAATTTGGTTCAGCCGCAAAGATGACTCCTCCCTCAACTAGAGGGTTTAGGTGCTACAATAACAGAAGTTGCTTGGTTCCTCCGGTGGCTGGTTAAAACACACCAGTTTACAACCAGAGCCGACTTGGGCTCCACAAATCATTACAATTTCTATGAAATTGCGATGGAAGGTGTAACTGATCTTAAAAAGGTAAGAAAATTTTATCTTATTTAAGTATATGTCATAAGAGGCTATGGCACCTCCTATGGACGGCTAAACACCTGTAGTGAAGTGAAGGAAGCGCTTATGTTAGAATTTGGCACCAAGCAAAGCTTGAGTACAAAGAAAAAGGCCTTTATTATAATTGCACTACGCCAAAATGAAACCCTGCCAAATTTGTGGATCACTTTTATATCAAGGCTAAGAGCTGATGACCTCAATGATGCTTACATTAACAATGATGCAGCTGCCATTGTTACTAGCTTATATAGTAACACCAACCTAGCCATGCACGTCACGTCTGTTAAATGAAGAATTAAATCTGCCTTAGACATTAAAGAAGCCCTGCTTGATGTGGTTGATATACACAAGCTAAAAACCTGCCAAAAGGCTTCCATAAAACCTAGAGTGTATAATGTGGATAAAATAAATCCTAAGAAGGTGGAGAAGCTCAAGTGTAATTGCTTTTAGAAGAATAATAACACCAAATATATGTGTTTTAAAGAGAACCCTGCCTTTGCCAACCAAGGAAAATGACGTTTGGCTTAGATCAGGCTTTTAAAAGCTGACCAACCTAAACGTAACTGAAAGCAAAACATTGCTTATTGCTCATCTTGCGTGCATTGAGTAAGATTTTAATGATGATACTGAAGGGGTTATGAGGACACATGTTATTGTGTTTGTTATATTTTGTCAGTGACTTTAATAGTAAATTCTTTAAGGCAAGCATCAATGCTGATAGATTACCCCAATGATGGATCCCTTGATCTTTCCTAATTTATTAGCATAATCTGATAGTTAAATATCCTTGAAACCACCATAATTTATTGCCATTCTTCCTGATTATGTGTGCTAAAATAGCTGTGAGCTAATTTTATAATCCCAATTAAGAGGCCACATGGGTGCAAAGTGGTATCACGGAATTAATTAAATTGCACCTCCTAAATTAGTGCACTAATTTTGATGCACTAAGGCGGAATTTTAATTATAATCAATGAAATCATTTAAAAAACATAAGAATGGTTAGCCAAATAGTGCGCACCTAGTGTTATAAAAGCCTGCTGACGTCTCAATTAAGGGTGTTTCATTTTTATTATCTGTATATCTTTTTATCCCCATCTGTTGTTATTTGTTAAATTATGACATATCTTTTACTTAAGAAGACTTTGGGATGAATTTCGCATCTAATATTGTCCCATCTATGAGAGGAAAATTGGAATCAATTGGGCTGAAATGATTGTTATTTTAGTCAGTTCATGGTATAAATTGACTTTTAGTATTTCATGATTATTGCCAAGACCAGCATAGAATTTTCTTAGTATGCATGAACTAATTTAATAAATGAGTTTGGCCAGGAGATGCCCAAGAGGTATATAATGCTGGTGCATAGCAATTAATAAAACAGCATTTTCTATTGATCATTGATAACTACTATGTTATAGTTTATTAATTAATGTTATCTATCTGTCATCTGTCTGTTGTTCTTACTTTTTTTTATCGTCTACATTAGATTATAATGTGTGTTTATACTTCCCAAAGAGAGGTACTCAACTATACCTGCCAGAGAAAATAGTCCTATTTAAAGGAGTTGATTTTATATTTCTATTATGAAGACAGAAGTCTCATATTTCTTGAAGCCTGTAGTTTTTTTTAGAATAATGAGCTTACCAGAGTAAATTGGCTTTTATCAAGGATATTTGGAGAATCTACTTCATGGTTTTTAGCAGTAGTTTCATTTATAAAGTGAGTATATATCCTTAATTCTCTTGTTGGATATTTTAGATTTCACCATTAACTAAAACTTAAAAATATTTTAAGTACACCCGCTGAGATCGCCATTCCAGATTTCTTAACCAAAATATTGACAACATCTAAGTTCTGGAAGACACTTACACCAGTCAAGTAATTGGGTGCCCCAGATTAACTGATACAGCCAGCGATGCTGATCAATACATTGCCCTTTTGATCTGCCATATCTTGAGCATACACAGTCTAATAAATACAAGAATAAGCATCCTAAGACTCCACAAAAGCTCAATGCAACTCACACCTTATAAAGGTGTTAGTCCTCCCAGCAAAGATTGGAGTTATAATTTACAAGGTATAAGTGGTGATTAAGTAGGTTAGAGTAATGGCTATTTTGGATATGGGATCCCCCTGAAAATTTTCTGATCCTTTATCATCTAGAAGATTAAACTTGCTCTAGGCCTCAAGTACACCTAGAAGTATAGCACTTATGGTACAAACAATAACAAAAGCAAAAAGAGCATACTATCCTTGCTAAATTAAGTTGTAAATTAGTTTTAACAGCTTTTGCAGTTGCTTTGGATGATAGCCAATATAATATACTTATCAGGAAGCAATTTATAACTGAATATGAAGGAGTCATCAATCTGAAAGAAGGTTAACTATCTCTACTAAATTATGAAGTCCCCCTTGTAAATGATAAATAAATAATCCAGCAACAAGGAATACTTTTGTCTGGTCAAGTACCCTGATTCCAATTTCCTTTATGATTTACTAACTTTGGAAAAATAACAAAAAATCTAACTCAGTAGATGCAGCAGAAGGCTACCATTTATGATACCAAGGCTGTAAAAATTAAACCAGGAGAACAAAGTTTGGTTTGTACCAACAGAACCCTAGATATACCCCAAAAGGCATACTACATATCACTAGTGTCAATAGAGTTAGAAGAATAAAACCAAGTGTTTTGTTAGGAGTCCTTGACCCAGCTTATAAGTGGCTGATTGTACTACTTTAAGAACCATAAACAGCTTAGATATCTTAGTCAAGAAACATCAAGAGATCAGGAAAGGGCATAATTTTCCCATTTATAAAATTGGCAAGGTACATTTTATTAGCACTCACCCTAATTTTGGACTTCCTGCAAATAATATAAGTTGTGCCACTCCTCAAGTCCAAATATCTGGTAATTATTTAAGGAGGAGCTTAATAAAGTGCATCAACTATTTGAAGACTTTCAAGATGTTTCTCCACGTCAGATGTCAACAATAATCACATAAAATACTAGACACATAGTATGAACATAGAAGATTTAACTCTTCTAAAATTGAAGCCATATAGTAAGTCAAAGGTAGAGGATCAATAATTGAAGACTGAGCTCAAAAAAATTGGATGATGGCTTACTTATGCCCTCCCACAGTCCATGGTCATCCCCACTGTTACTTATAAAGAAAAAGAATGGTGGACGCAGAATAGTGATGGATTACAGAAAGTTAAATAGGCTCACAAAAAAGGACAGCTTAAAAATTTCACAAATTGATGGTGCTCCGGCCTGACTCCCTGGCTCTATTTACTTCTTCATTATGGACCTCGCCAGTAGCTATTGGTAGATAGATCTGTAGCCAGAGAACCAGTGAAAATTGCCTTAATATTCATGAAAAAATATTTCAGCCTATTCCAGCTCCCTTGTAAGGAGAGTGTCTGTACTCTCCCATTCTCAGCAAGGTGGTGCGAGGTGCACAGCCTTATAGCCAGGGAGCTAGTTGTTAGTAAGATGATAAACAGAGCACCGCGGAGGATGCCAGAGAAGAAGGGACCCAGGCCAAGGATGTACAGCGTGATATTTAATATGAGATAAAATATCAATAACAGAACTT
Organism: Massospora cicadina; assembly: GCA_022478985.1. NCBI lineage: Eukaryota > Fungi > Entomophthoromycota > Entomophthoromycetes > Entomophthorales > Entomophthoraceae > Massospora > Massospora cicadina. The sequence continues at coordinate 86,385 of JAKSZP010009508.1, read as the reverse complement.
GGTTGGACCTCAATGGGGAGTCCACAATCAAGTGAAGATTGGTGCAGGTGTTATTGGGCGCTTTGGTCTAGAGGGGACCAGGGCGGCACAGCGGTGCACCAGATATGAGAAATTATTTTGAGAAAATATGATGACTAGCACTGTTAGAGACCTCCTTGAGGAGGTCCACGCACAGGTTTGCCCAAGGAACCACTTAAAAAATGCAAACTAACAAGGGATATTATTAATAAGGAGTTGACCAATAAGGATGGTTGGTCTCACAAATAGTACTTTTACAACTGGGAGGGGGAATCATCAATTGGTGGGCGTGGTGCTAAGCCCAGGTGCACCAATAGGCGCACGCTTCCATTGGCCAGGGTATGATATCTTGAGATTGACCAAACTTGAGTTATCAATTGTAAACACGGCCAACCCAATTTGGAAATTTTAAAACTTGAATGGGTTTCGAAACGCCGTTCTCTGAGAAACCAAACTGAACTGTCACCATTAATAATATAACTAGTGCATTCTAACGCCTTTGCCATAACACAGGGCTGAGAATCACGCACATCCCCTTGACCAACCTGGGAATATTGGGCCTGAACTTAACGCTGATCTAGGGTATGTTTGAGGTCAGAAAGGCCTGCCAACTTCACCTTTTTTACCACCTGACGACTAGCTAAATTTTTGCAGTTGGTACCCTCAATTAAGTCATCAGGCCATGGCGTTACCCTCTCATTCTTTTGAGGCTCCACCCCCCTCCAGGGGCTTTCTCCAGGTAAAAGTTCTTGTGGGATGGTATTAAATTCATCGAGGTGATGATTTTCTGAGACTTGGGTCCTGCAGCATCAGGGAACCGCTCGTGGAAAGCTTTAATCAGATCCTGGGCATGGACTTTTTCACATGTTGGTACCTAACTGTTTTCCATGAAGTCAAATTACTTACAGGATACTAGGTACTCAGACCTTCTTCTGATTCTGCGTGAGGCTACAATTTCCTCCACTTTCAACACTGGCTCCACATCCACGAAATAAGCCTCTGGAGTCTTTGGTGTGGGGCCCACAAATATTTAGCTTACTTTAATGAAAGATGGCAAAGATATGGAACGACAAAGGAAGATCCAACTAGTATGAGGCGTGGCCCACCTTTATGGAAATGTGTTAAGGCCCAACCCTTTTTGGTCCCAGTTTTTTAGATGGTTGCTTGATGTAGATGTTTTTAGCATTCAGCATCATGAGATCTCCTTCCTTGTACGCAGGACTTACTCATCTCTTCCCATCCAAATTTTCCTTATATGCTTGCATAGCTGCATCCAAGCTTGTGCTCACCCCCTGGTGTACTTTCTTGATCATTTTTGCTAAGTCCATCACCACTTCCACCTTGGATCCAAAACTGGGCTCCATGTTGAAGGCGGGGTTAAAGCCATATTTTTTTAAAGAAGGGGGAACAAATGATTGATTAATAGTGGGCATTGTTATAACTTAATAAGGCCATGGGGAGATGGGAAACCCAATCTGAATGATCTGTGGAGTGTAACATCAAAAAACTGCTCAAAGCACTGGTTCACTTGTTCTGTCTGCCCATCTGATTGGGAATGATATGCAGTTGAACGGCAAGGACGAATTTTGCAGAGTCTTACACAAATTTTCTCAAAAGACAGAAGTAAACTGGGTCCACAATCGCTAATTAATTCTGAGGGCCACTTGAAGAGAAAACATGGGAGACGAAGAGCCTAGTTATCTCAGCCAAGGTTACCATGGTTCTGCAGAAAAAAATGGGTGAACTTTGTAAAACGGCCCACCACTACCATGATGGCATTGTAGCCATCAAATACAGGTAATTCCATAATGAAATCCACCAATAAAGAAGTCCAAGGTCCTTCAGCCTTTTGGTTTGGTACCAACAACCCACTAGTGGCTTAAGATTCGGTTTCATTTGGTTGCAGATCAGGAACTATTTACAATACCTGTCCACCTGTACGGTTAACCCCTTCCAATTGTAAGTGCGGCGTATTAACTCCAGAGTATTCGCCTTCCCAGGATGACCAACGGTAATTCCGGCATGATGGTCCCAGATGATTTCTAGGCAAAGTGGTCCAGAGGGAACCTTAGGCGTCCATGAAACCAAACTATCTTACCCTTTACGTGGTAATCCCTGGTAATGTCCTCCTGATTTAACGCGCAATTTGCAAGAACCATAGTATATTTGGCTGACAGAGGGTGTGAAAGGACTACCTTTTTGAACATACCATATTCCTACACATTTTACAAAGGAGTAAGTGCTGGACCGTGGGCTGAGGAAGAGGGAAATTGAGACACAACCTTACCCAAAAAAATCATCAGTGGGTATTATGCACCTCTACCTCATTAGGATTGGGAGCTAGTGCAGGGTTGCAGCTCAATGCATCCACCAAACCATTCTCTTTGCCCTTTGTAAACACATAAGAAGATGTAAATCAGGCCAGGGTCTCATGCCATCAGGTCTGCTGTAGGGTCAAGACATGAGGTGCGCGTTAGTATAAGGCACAGTGATCTGTATGTAAGTGGAAGGGTTGGGATGAGCCATTCAAGTGGTAACGACAATAAGTAAGCGCCTCATTCACTGCTAATAACTCTTTATCAAATACGGCATAGTTTAACTCTGCCAAAGACATCTTTCTAGAAAAAATATCCATCGGAAGCTCTATTCCATCTTTTCCTACCTGTAATAGGGCCAATGTTATGGCAAAGTTAGAGGAATCAGTAGCCACAATGAATTCTTTTTTGATTCTACATGGTGAAGGATGGACGTGGATAACAGGATGCACTTTACAGCTTGGAAGGTATCCACAGATTGGGGGACCAATGTAGTACTTTTTCCCCACTTGCCTTACACAAAGGCGCAGCAGCTTCATAAAAATATGGTGTGAACTTCTTAAGGAACATACACGTCCCCAAAAAACTCCTCAATTTCTTGACTGAAGTTGGGGTGGGCTACTCACAATTTGCATTCTCCTTGTATGGAGTTATCATGTTGCCTTGGTCAAACATGACGTTGCCCAGGAAGGTGACTGGGACTTGATAAATTCACATTTATTGTTCTTTAGCGTAAGGTCAGTTGCCCTCAAACGCTTCACCACCTGCTAAAGGTGTACTGCATGGGACTCATGTTCAGTGGAAAACACCAGAATATCATCCATATAGTCTTTCGCGCATACCCCAGCAGGTCCCTAAAAGCTGCATCAGTACAGCTTTGTAAGATAGCAGGGGCATCTTTAAGCCTTAAGGGCATAACCCAAAATTGGAAAATTCTTTTTCTGGTAAGGAATGTGGTTACCCACTCCTGGCTTTTCTTGATCCAGATCTGATTAAACGCGTTTAAACAATCAATTTTGGAGAAAACTTTCGCCTAGTCAGCATAGCGTTTAATCTGTGAGTCCAGTGAGATGGGATGCAAATATGGTACTGTGACGTTGTTGAGTTTCCCATAATATATGCATGGGCGTAAGGTACCAGTGGTCCTCTCCACAAAGAGAAGTGGGGAGCATACTGGGGAGGTATGCTAAAATATTGCGCCTTTAGCTAACTGCTCCTTTACCAACACATCTAAGGCCACTTCCTCTCATACAGTCAAGTGGTAAATTGGGGAAGATCTATGCACCAGATCAACAGTTAGCTTGAACTCGCAATCAAACTCTGAATGAGCGTGTAGTACATTGGCTGAAGCTGCATCAAACGAAGATTCTAACCCCTCCAAACAAAAAGGTATGAGTACCTCCAGAGAGGGCTTCAGCAACGGAGCAATACTGGGAGAGTTGATATTGGACCAGTGGGGAAGATAGCCCTGAGGATTAGCCTCAGACAAAGGGACAACTAATAGTTCACAATTTTCAATGCTAAGGACAAGGTGTTGTCTTTCAAGTTGGTTCTGGAGTCAAACTTTCGCCACCACTATACACCAAAAATGATGGAATACAAGAGCTTTTTGATAGCAAGGAAGCAGTAAGCCAAATGATACTTTCCCACATGATAATCCACTAACCCTAGAACCTTCAGTGTGGGAATACCTTGAGAGGCACCTCTCCTAACTGTACCACCTGCAAGTAATTTAACTCAAGGTAGTCGGTCAGGTCTTGGTCAATAAAATTTTTAAAGGCTCTAGTATTATCTGGAATTGTGATAATTAGATTAACGAGAGCCAGTTTCTATCATGACCATAATTGCAACTTGGTTGAGGAGACTCCATAAATTCATTGAATATTAAGACTGACTCAGATAATAAACTCCCAAAAGGGTGAAAGGAAACTCAAACCCTGGAAGGGTCCACTGGTTCAACTAACAAAGGCACTGAGTCAGCAGGTGAAGATCTTACCACTTGGAGCTTCACAGAATCTGCATGACTGACAAAAGAGAGTCTATCTCAAAGAAAGACTATTAATCCTGCCACATTATCACAAATGTCTCCTTACTTGACTCAATCCCAACTTTCAACCCAAGCTCACTCTAGGAGATCCTGAGTACCTTGGCAGTCTATAAATATCTCTGAATTTTGATTAATAAAAGATCTTCAGATTTCCTAGTTATTTTCACTGGCGAATATTTTTGCCTGTTCCATGAACAGATATTGCCTCAATGATGTACTTACGCTGAAAGATATTTGCCTCAGGGAACGCTGTCCCTAAGAGATTCCACTGTAACTGAATTTGACTAACAATTGAACAGCCTTTAAAAGCCCTAACCATCAGAGAGGACGACGAAGTCCTAAAAACTGGTGCTCTCTGTCAGGTCCTTCCAAAGCTCCTGGTGAAGACCTAACTTCCACATGAACAACTCCATGGAAGACAGCCCTCCCATTATGGAGGAGGACATGAGTTTGACCCAATGGTTCCCTATCAATAATCAAGATGTGACGCTACACAAATCCTGAGAACTTGATTTCCATGCAACGATGACTTTAATTATTTCCATTTCCAAGAAATCTACCTATCAAATTCAGGATTTTAATGTTGCTTAGACCATCAGAGCTTTTCTGGGAGAGCTATGACCCCTGATGACAGACCTAATTGCAGCCATTCTGCAAAAATTCCCTTCAACATGACACAACTTTAAAACTCTCTAGAGCTATCTAAAAGTGAAGTAGGAGTGGCCCATATGGAACCCTACCTCCGGCTATTCTTTCATCCTGCCTTACATCATCATATGAATTTTCTCACACTCCATCATGTAAAGATGCAGCAACAGCTAGGATTGCCCACCAGATTTAATACCAACTCCTTGAGTTATATGATGCTGCCTCTAGTTTTGGCCGAGATAAACAGGAGGACAACTTTTTGAAACGTTGGGAGATTAAAGACATCCAACTCCACCCAGCATAAATTGACACTGGAGTCATCCAATACTTGCAGAATGAATCGCCTAGCAGAAAGACCATTTAACCTCTAGCATGGACCAGAACGTGGAACGTGTCTTGTCCACCTTCCTCAACCAAATTACCAAAGATCGTTAGGTGAATGTTTCTCAACTCATCAATTTGTTTGGACATATCCAGTAGCTGAGCAAATGACTCATGTGATATCTTGACGATATTATTGAGATATGCCAGGGGATCACATAGGGTCAAATCCACTTATCAATAGAACGGATGATTTGAAGATTGCCAGTCCTTGGAACACACTTAAAAATATAATAAATTTAGAGCAATTGCCCCAAAAACAATCTATTTCATTTTAATATTTACAGCATCTACTTGCTGTTCTGACCTCTTATTTCAAGAGACTATCCTCCCTCTTCCATTGCCCCATCTCATTTATATATCAGTGACTTAGGATGAAACTGCTTACTTAACTTATACTTCTTGGTTCCGCTGTATTCTCATTGACTCTGGCAGAGTATGGTATTCTCAAATCTCCTATCACCTTAGTTTAAGGCAATCAATTCAATATTTGTCAAATGTAGACATTGCCTTTTTGCCTTATTTTAGGCGATCCATTGACTACCCTTTCTGACCCATATTGCCTCATCTCAGGGCGCTCAAATAATTGTAACTATAAATCATGGCTGGCGGATTATAGCCAATCCAACATAGCTTAATTGGGATTATCGTCCAGTCATATCAGAATCTCGAAAAATTGCAATGATGCTGAAACCAGAAGTTACAGTGCAACATGAGGCCCTTAGAAAAACAGGATCCAGTGGGAGAGAAGGAGAACAAGAGCCCCCTAGCTTAGTGGTCCCTGAGGTCCTCTGGGCCCCTCCTCACCTGCTGAATTTTTTTCAATGATGACCACAAAGCCCAACTTAAAGCTCACAAACAACAACTGTTACTGATGGCTCAAGGATTTGAGCTGTCTCTTTTAGGGGAACATCTGGATGCTTAATTTGACCTTCCCCTCCTTGTACAACTAAATTGTGAAGATTACGGGCACCTGCTCCAATCTGATCACCTCCCAAAACAAAGCAAATTGCCATATTGAGCAGATGATTGCACAACTTAAAAAAGTGAATCTAAAAAAGATTCTCTCACTGAGCAATTGGTCTAACAGTATGAGAAGATTAAAAATATACAACAATTTTTTATATTCTAAGATCCCTTAAGCATGACAATGAATTCTATGCCACTATAAAGACAACTTGGATGTATTCTTCCGTCAGTTTAATAAGTCTATCACGCATAATGATATAGGCACCATGGAGACCACCATCTCAGAGCACCTGCTCTCTCCTGCCATTCATGCCTTAGCTGAACCCGTCGCATATTTCAAACCTACTTTAAGGAGAAGTACATCTCTGAGGCTGTAATGATTCTATCATACCTCTTTGTATAAGAGGGTGCAATGGAGATGGCTACCAGCAGACAAAAATGCCAGCATATAAAACCTGTCTGGATGGCAAGGAGGGATAAATTATGATTCCTTATTTCAAGACAACACCACGTGGGCAGCTATTAAGGAGGTCCTTATTAAAGAAATCAGCAATACTTAACCCCTATTTAATCATAAGCAGGATTTCATGCGTAACAATCTGAGATGAATGGAAGCTCATATTGAATTTTCTGGAACGTTTCTATCATGAAACACAGGCTATAGCTTCCTGCAACGGGGTTACCTTGGATGATGCCATCTCAGCTGTTCTCTCCATTTTCAACACAGTGCCAACTTGGTACTCTATTTTCAGAACTCCAAAAAGATGTTTAAATCTATTCTCAACATTAAGCATTCAATAATGGAATTTCCTGAGCCAGAAGTATGTCAAGCTCCATATAAGGGAAATCAGCCCAATATCTATGCCGTCAGGCACTTTCAGAGATCAAAACTACATCATAACCAATGCTTGTATTGTGAAATCTTTGGCCACCAAGAAGTTTACTGTTGGAATAAGCAAGCCGATGAGTTGGGAAAAGCTGAGTCAGCTTAAAGCGTAAGGCACCCTCTGCTGATGACGTAATGCCTCAACCTCAACCTTCTATCACTCTGCGCGCTGAGTGTTATTTTCTGGAGAAACCTGATGAATTGAACGTCTCATATTCTATAAATTTAAATAAAGACTTAACTTCCTCTTACTATGCTTTTTTCAGACCGCTCCCTCCAGGAAACTCCATTTACTTGATTCCCCACTTTGGCACCAAAAATACTTGCGTAGAGGTCGTTGTTCACAAGGTGAAGATATTGGCCATCGTTGACACTGGCTCCCACGTCAACATCATTTCCTCATGTCTGGTCAAGCAGATCAAGGTTGCGCCAGATCAGAATCACACAATAGATTGTGGAATGGCGGGACCTCATTGTATCTGCTCCCAGGGAGCCTAATCCTCCTTGTCATTTCAATTTGGCTCTCTGGTTGTCACAGCTCTTGCTATTGTGTTAGAAAATGATGGTTATGACTTGCTCATCGGCACCCAGTTCATAGTTAAATTTGATAATTTAACAAGATACAAGGATTTTTACTTTTCTATTTTAGTATACCGCATTTCTTTGGTTATGAAAGACGCTCCTAAAGAGAAAGGTAGAGGAAACCCCAATATTGCCTACTAGAACACCCAGACCGCATCAAATGACTATAGTATTGGGTAATTGGACCAATAACCAAGCTGCTGCCTTCCAACGCAGAGGCTAAGTAAGGGATGCCTGTTTATACGTCTAACTGCGTAGCCATAATGCCTAATTGCAGATCCTAGTGGAGACTGATCTTTAAGTTATAATACCACCATGTCAATTTTTCTAATTTAATAATAGAATATCCTGAGCATCTGAGAACCACTTAACTGTCCTGGAGTACTGGATACCGCTTACTGTGGCCCATTGATTGTCTTAATGGTCAACTTTATGGAGCAGCTGATGCAGATGACTTGGAACAGACCCATAGCATATGTAAAGATATTGCCACTGACCAGATTGAGTCCGTCCAAGGATGTGGAGACCTGTAAGAATTAGGAATAAACGAAAATTTTATGATAGGCTAAGTTGAGATGGAAATTGGTGACATGATACTTGCAAACAACAATAGGATGACGCCCTAATCAAAGAATATGTCAATGTTTTCTCCACTGGCCAAAAAAATTTTGGGTGATGAAGGGGGTGCAATATCAATTGAAAACTGGCGATGCTCCTCCAATTTGCGCCCTCTATCAGAAGTCTAAAGTCAAGGAAGACAAGTTTGTGAAAGAATTAAAACATCTATTGGATGCTGGCTGTAAAACTATTCTAGAGTCCCTGAGCCTCGCCGTTATTGTTTGTACAGAAGAAGGAAGGAGGGCATCTGTGGTAAAGACTACCACCGTTTGAATGTCATTACCCTGAAGGATAGCTACCCACTACCTAGGATTGATGACTACTTACGCCTCTTAGCTGGGTCCAAATTTTTCTCCATGATGGATCTTGCCAGCGGGTACTGGAAGATTGAGCTTGTTCTGGATGACTGAGAGAAATGCGCGCTCATACTGAGTGAAGGTTTATTTGAGCCCACTCACATGCCTCAGGATATGTGAAACGCACCAGCTACTCAATGGGCCATGGATTCACTGTTGGGGACTTGAAGATGTCATGTGTGCTGGTCCACCTGAAAGATGTAACTGTATTCTTGCACAAGTTTGACCAGCATTTGGTCCACTTGAAGGAAGTATTTGGACATCTACGATCTGTTGCGTTGAAATTAAAGCCTACCAAATGTCGTTTCTTTCAAACCAAGATGGAATTCCTTGGTCATGAGATCACCTATTAAGGAATTTCGTCCTTGCCCAACAAAGTGACTTCTATCAAGAAGATGACTCGACACAGCAATTTTCATGAAATACAGATTTTTCTTGTCATGGTTGGGTACTATCAACAAATAATACTGCATTCTGTCAAGCTCTCTAAGACACTAAACTACCTTTTTCATAAAGAGGTTAATTTTTCTCAATGGGAGGATTCCCAGCAGCAGTCCTTCAATGTCTTATGAAAAGCCCTAACTATGGTCCCTATTCTGGTAAAACCTGAGTTCAATATCCATTCATTCTATTTAATGACGCTAGTGTTGTGGCTGTGGAGGTCATTCTGGCTTAAATGTATGTAAGACAAGTTAATCACTACATAGCTTGCTTTAGTAAATTTTTAACATAAGTAGAACGAAATTACAGTATTACCAAGCGTGAGTGTTTAGCCATGTTATTGGCCATCAAACATTTCCATCATTTCCTGTACCGAATCACTTCACCATAGTAATGGACCATGTCTCACTATGGTGGTTGCAACATATGAAAAACTTAGATGGATGATTGGCCCAATGGTCCCTTAGCTCCAGAGTTACGACTTCTTGATAGTACACCACGCAGGAATGATACACCAAAAAAGATAATTGGTTTTACCAATTGCCTATCCTGGCCATTTATGCTTCAAAAGAGGACTTGACCTGTGAGCTCATTGCGAGAGTGGAAGAGTCTAGGCATGAGCCATCAATAATACAATAGCGCTTAAAGCAGATGGCTGCTCAGAATTGAGTCAAAAACAAATTGTTATATAAGCAGGTTAGAACCTTTTGGCTACTGTATGTCCGACCCTCTGCTTGGACAAAATCCTCTCTGGAGGCTCATGTTGCCATGAGTCTTGGCGCAGTGAATAAAAACTCATTGATGGCCAGGAGACCGTTGCTATTGGGAAGAAATATAAAGACAGTCCTAGATTTTGTTGTCTTGTGCTTCACGTGTGTAAATCAGAAGCTGCCCAATCCTCTATACCAGCATAACGTCATGGGACTAACAGCGCATCTGCCATGACTAGCATCAATGTTATTGGACCCCTGCTACTGCAATTTAAAGTCACTATTTTATCATTCTCACAGTTTATTTAATTTACAAAATGGTTAAGGTTATCTCAGTTGCTATCCAGCTTTTAAAGTGACCGCATCCTTCTTACTGATGAGGTCTATAGTTGCCACGGCAGTCCCAAGGTGCTGCAATCTGGAAATAGTACCAATTTTATTTCCAGTGTGGTTGCTGATCTTAACGCTCAAATGGGTACCATTATTTTTTAAAAACACCTTATCATCTGGATACCAATAGAGCTGTGGAAAAAGAGAACGGTTTGTTTAGTTGCCATCCTTTACAAGATGGCTTCTTCTGATCCTTCAAGATGGAATGAATACTTATGTAGCATCTTTGTTATCATATCAAGTTAGCTTTCATCAAAATATTTAAATGTCACCTTTATGAGACCTATATGGTTGAGAACCAATTTTGACTTCTAGTGTGTAGCCTATAATTAAAACTTCCACGCCAGAAACCACTAACTTAGCCATGCAGATACTGTCTGATAAATTAGTTAGGTTATGTAAGGAGAGTGTCTGTAACTCTCCTGTTCCCAGCGTGGTAGTGCTCGATGCACAGGGCCAATTCCAGGGAACTAGCCATTAATACAAAAATTGTGAAAGCCCAGAAGAGGGTGCCAGAGCAATAACAACTTAAGTATAAAAGTGCGATCTTTATATAAGTAACCCACCAAAAGCGACGTGGTGCACAAAGGGAAAGGGGGTAAGCGTCCCAGGTTGGAGGGAACCTGGACGAACCAACGGTGCACTAGGAATTTCTTGATAGTATTTACAATGGCAAGATTAATGGAGCACAAGACCTCCTCAAAAATGTTTGCACACAGGATAATACAAAATAACATAAATTAAAAACATATAAATTGGGAAAACTTTATTGGGAAGTCGACCAACAAGGAATGTTGATCACTTATAACATATTTAAATTTCACCAGTAAAATTGGAGTCTACCAATGTGGTCCCAAGCACTGATTCACCAAGAGGCAAACACTACCATCTGAATTGGTAGAAAACACCATAAATGACTCCACTTGATTAATTGGTTGAAGCTGGATCTGACCCAAATGTGTGATTTTGTAAATTAATATGGATTTAAAAACCAGTTCCTCAACTAACCAAATTGAACCATCTGCATTAATTGAGTAAACCGTCCGTTTTAACGCCTGGACCAACGTAAGGGGCTGGGCGTTAGGCACCTCACTAGTACCAACCTGGGCATATTTAGCTTGTACCCAGCGTTGGTCTAGTGTGTGCCTGAGGTCAGGGAGAACCTAAAGCTTCACCTTCTGGGCCTCCTGGCGCCCAGCCTAATCCTTGGGGTTGGTCCCCACTATGATGTCATTTAACCATGGCATTACCCTCTCCTCCCAATGGGGCTCAAACCCCTCCAGAGGCTTGTACAAGAGAAAAGTTCTTGTGAGCTGGGGCCAACTTCATAGCGGCAACGATCAGTTTGGGTTGAGATCCAGCAGCCCAGGGGAAAGCTTGTTGAAGACTTTAATCAGATATTAGGCATGCACACAGTCGCACGCTGGAACCTAACTGTTCTCTGCAGCACCAAAACCCTTCCAGGATACCAGGTACTCACGTCTTCTTTTAACATGGCGGGAGGCAACTAATTCTTCCACTTCCCACTCTGGCACCCAATCCACGAGATAGGCCTCAGGAGTCTCTGGTGGGGAGCTCTCAAATAACATCAATTTGCTCTCATGGAAGACAGAGAAGATTCAAAATGAAGAGGGAAGATCTAGATGGTATGAGGCATGGACTACCTTTCTAACAACGCGGTAAGGGCCAATCCTCTTAGGTCCCAGATTCTTGCATGGCTGCTTGATAGGGATATTACGAGCATCAAGCATCACGAGATCCCCTTCCTTATACACTGGACCCACTTGGCACTTATCATCAGCGTTCTACTTATAAACTTGCATTGCCACCTCCAAACTTGTGGAAACCCCCTGGTGGACCTTCTTTATAGTCTTGGCAAAGTCCAACACCGCTTCAACTTTAAAACCACAGCTGGGATCCAAGTTAAAGGTGGGGTTAAAGCCATGGTTGGCGAAAAAAGGGGAACAACCAATAGAAGAATGCAAAGCGTTGTTGTAGCTAAATTTGGCCATAGGGAGGTGAGAAACCCAATCTGAATGATCTGCGGCGGTGTAACACCGCAGAAACTGTTCCAAGCACTGGTTCACTCATTCAGTCTGCCCATCTGATTGGGGGTGATAGGCAGTTGAACGGCAGGGAAGAATATGAAGTGTCTTACACAACTCTTCCCAAAAGACGAAGGTAAACTGGGGTCCCCAATCACTGATAATTTCTTGGGGAACCCCATTAAGAGCAAACACATGAGTGATGAAGAGCCTAGCCATCTCTGCTGCGGTCATTGTTGTTCTGCAAGGGATAGAGTGGACGAACTTCATAAAAAAGTCCACCACCACCATGATGACATCATAACCATCAGAGGCAGGTAATTCCACAATGAAATTAACAGAGAGAGAAGTCCAGGGCCCATCAGCCTTTTTGGACTGGTACCAATAACCCTGCTAAAGGTTGACGATTGGGTTTCATCTGATTGCAGACCATAAACTCCTTACAATACCGCCCCACATGAGCGGATAAGCCCTTCCAACTGTAGGTGCGACATATCAACTCCAAGGTCTTTGCTTTCCCAGGATGACCAATGGTGATTCCATCATGAAGTTCCTAGATGATTTCCAGGCGCAGTGGTCTATCAGGTACCCAAAGGCGTTCCTGAAACAACACCATCTCATCCTTTACGTGATGACCCCAGGATAGGTCCTCTTGATTTAAAGCGCTCTTAGCAAGTACCATAGTATATTCGGCTGACAGCAGCTGAGAAAGGTCAAACTTTCTGAACATACCATATTCCTCCGCATTTTCCAGAGGTGCAAGCGCTGGCCCGTTGGCTGGGGGAGAGGGAAGTTGAGACATAAAATTTATTTATAGGAATCAGCACCTGTGTGATGTGGACTTCTACCTCCTTTGGATCATGAGCTAAAGCAGGGTTGTGGCTTAAAGCATCCGCCAAACCATTATCATTGCCCTTGGTGAACTCTTAAGAAAAGGCAAACTGGGCAAGGGTCTCATGCCAACGGGTCTGCCGTGGGGTTAGGACATGAGGGGCGTGATAGCACAGCAAGGAATGGTGATCTGTACATACACAGAACGGTTGGGTAGAGCATTGCAAGTGGTGACGCCAATAAGTCAGCGCCTCCACCACTGCCAGTAACTCCTTATCATAAACGGCGTAATTCAACTCTGGCAAAGACATTTTACTAAAAAAAATCCCATTGGATGCTCTATCCCATCTTCTCCTACTTGTAACAAGGCATATACTATGGCGAAGTTGGAGGCATCAGTAGACACAATGACTCCTTTAAAAGGTCGACATGGTGAAGAACAGATGTGGACAACAGGGTGCACTTCACTGCTTGGAAAGCATCCTCCAAAACAGGGGACCACTGAAGCACCTTGGCACCGCTAGCCTTGTATAAGGGTGCTGCCACCTCAGAAAGATTGGGTGTGAACTTCTTGAGGAACATACACATCCCCAAAAAGCTCCTCAATTCCATGACTGAGGTGGGGGTGGGCTACTCACAAATCGCCTTCTCCTTGTCTGGAGTTATCATGTGTCTTTTGCCAAAAACGACGTTGCCCAGAAAAGTGATCTGGGACTTAAAAATTCACACTTGCTAGTTTCAGCATAAGGCTGGCTGCCTTTAACCTCTCCACCACTTGCCAAAGGTGTACTGCATGGGACTTTGATCAGGGGAAAATACCAGGATATCATCCTTGTAGGCAACCGCACATACCCCTAACAAGTCCCCCAACGCTGCATAAATACGGCATTGAAAGATAGCAGGGGCACTCTTAAGCCCAAAGGGCATGACCCAAAACTGGAAGATCCCTTTTCTGATATGAAATGTGGTTAACAACTCTTTCCCTTTTTAATTCAAATTTAATTGAAAGCATTGAGGCAATCCAGCTTAAAAGAAGGCCTTAGCCTTCTCCACATAACGTGCAATCTGAGAATATAAAGGGATGTGATGTAGATCCAGTACAGTGACATTGTTGAAGTTCTTATAGTCTACACACGGGCATAGAGTACCATCAGACTTCTCAACTAAGAGAAGTGGGGAGCATACAGGGGAGGTACGCTGAAAAATCGCACCTTTGGCTAACTGTTCCTTCACCCACACATCCAAAGCCTCTTCCTCCCGGACAGTCAATGGGTAAATGGAGGAAGATATATGCACCAGATACACAGTGAGCTTGAAGTCACAATCAAACACAGAGTGCTCAGGAAGTGCGTTAATGGATGATGCATCAAAAGAGGATTCCAAACCCTCCAAACAAAAAGGTAATGGAACTTCCACTGAGGGCTTCAGCAAAGGAGAAAGGCTAAAAGGGTGAAGGTGGGGCCAGTGGGGCAATTCGCCCTGGGTGTTCTCTTCTGACAAAGGAACAACTAATGTGTGTCCATTCTTCAATGTAAGGGATAGGGTATTCTATTTCAGGTTGGTTATAACGCCAAACTTTCGCCACCACTCCACACCCAAAATGATAGGGAACAGGAGGTCTTTGACAGCTTTGAAGTGATCAGACAAGTGGTACTTGTCAACCTGATTGTCCACTGTCCCAATGATCCTCAGAGTGGGAATACCTTGGGACGCCCCTCCCTTAACCATACCACCTGGCAAGTAACTCAGTCCAAGGTAGTTGGCTAGGCTCTGGTACATAAAGTTTTCAGAGGCGCCAGTATCCACCAAAATAGTGGTGCTGAGTTTCCCTAAAGGTGAGGAAAGGGTAGCAGTCAGTAAAAAAATACCCAGAATGGTCTTTATTTATGGTAGACAATGACAACACCTCACCAAAAATTTCTTCCACTGGCTCAAGAAATCCATCAGAGTATGTTTTGGCATCAAAAAAGGGGGAGGGATAGTTGGCCACTCTTAATATTGAGGCCACATACCCCACCATGCCTTCTGCAGGTGCATATATTTTATCATATCTTAAACGGAGTTCCTTTTCGACTTCCTGAGTGCCACAGATCATGGTAGGGGTCAAACGAGGGTTCTCAGGGGTAATTTGTTTTACTGGAATAGGGTTTTTATCAAAGCCATAAAAGCTAATAAATAGCACAGAGTTATGGATAAGATTTTCGTCATAAAACGTGTTATTAGATGTGAATGACCCTATTCCTTTAACAGCAACGGGATGCATGATGTTACCCAAGGCCAACACCCCCAGGCTCATCTTCACCAATTCCGCCATCATCATCTGAATGTACTTTTAAATAAAAACTTGTTTACTTAAATTGAATTTGATTATTTCAGAAGAAAGTCAAGGATCATGACTTTTGGATCTAAAAGCATCCATATCCACAAGATACGAGCATAAAGGGTGGGTACTTTCCAGTTGGAGGCAGCCATAATAACGCCAAGATGCTCCAACCTTTGGGGAAAAGAGGAAACAGTAGTGCGACTGACCACAGTTGAAGCCCACAGCCAGCTCCCACCATTTACCCTTTGAAAAAGTCCCACTTAGAAAAAGTTTGTGCACATAAAAATAAGAGGTTGGTCAACTAATGTAAGGAGAGTGTCTGTAACTCTCCTGTTCCCAGAGTAGTAGTGCTTGGTGCACAGGGCCAACGCCAGGGAACTAGCCATTAATACAAAAGTTGTGAGAGCCCAGCAGAGGGTGCCAGAGCAATAACAACTTAAGTATAAAAGTGCGATCTTTATATAAGTAACCCACCAAAAGCGACGTGGTGCACAAAGGGAAAGGAGGTAAGCGTCCCAGGTTGGAGGGAACCTGGACAAACCAACGGTGCACTAGGGAATTTCTTGATAGTATTTACAATGGCAAGATTAATGGAGCACGAGACCTTCTATGAAGAGGTTTGTGCACAGGATTGTCTAAAACAACGTAAATAAAAGCGTAGAAAACGGGAAAACTTTATTGGAAGTCGACCAACATTCCTTGTTGGTCGCGGAAAGCATAAATAAACTTTGTCAGGGAAATTTGGAGTCTGCCAAAGCGGTCCCAAGCACTGATTCACCAATAGGCAAACACTACCATCTAAATTGGTAGAAAACACCAAAACTGACTTCACTCAAGTAATCAATTGAAGTTGGATATGACCCAAACGTGTGATTCTGTAAATGGAACGGGTTTTGAAACCCTGTTCCTCGACTAACTGAATTGAACCATCTGCATTAATTGAATAAACCATTCATTCTAACGCCTGGGCTGATGTAAGGGGCTGGGCGTTAGGCACCTCACTAGTACCAACCTGGGCATATTTAGCTTGTACCCAGCGTTGGTCTAGTGTGTGCCTAAGGTCAGGGAGGGCCTGAAGCTTCACCTTCTGGGCCTCCTGGCGCCCAGCCTTATCCTTGGGGTTGGTCCCCACTAAGATGTCATTTAACCATGACAGGTTACAAGCATTAGCCGCTAAATCCATGGGTACTATTTGACAAAGGGAAGCTGATCAGTGGAATGCCCAGTGGCTGGTCCTTCCAGAGTTCCAACTAGGGGACCTTGTCCTATTTTACCATCACCTCCTGGAGCACAAATTCATAAAATTGACACTCTGTGGTCAGGTCCATACTGGGTGATCTACCATCATGGTACTGTATTTTATTGTTTCTATGAAATTAGGTGCCATTGTAAATCAGGTGCATGCTAGACTTCTCAAAAATTATGTCCCTCATCGTCAAGACCTTGAAGGGGGCATTGTAAGGAATTGTGATAATTTGATTAACGAGAGCTAGTTTCTATCATGACCAGAATTGCAACTTGGATGAAGGGACTCCATAAAATAATTGAGTATCAAGACTTATTTAGATAATAAACTCCCAAAAGGGTTAAAGGAAACTTCAACCCTGGAAGGGTCCATTGGTCCATCTAGCAAAGGCACTGAGTCAGCAGGTGAAGATCTTACCACTTGGAGCTCCACAGAATCTGCCTGATTTGCAAAAGAGAGTCTATCTCAAAGAAAGATTATGAATCCTGCCACATTGTCAAAGAGGTCTCCTTACTAACTTGATCCTGATTATCACTACAAGCTCCCCCTAGTAAATCCCAAGTACCTCAGTGGCCTAGAATATGTCTTAATTTTGATTAATGAAAAAAACTTCATATTTCCTATTTAATTTTCACTAGTGATTAAATTTTACCTGTTACACAAACAGAGATAGCCTTTGCAAAGTACTTCCATTGTTAGATATTTGCCTTAGGGAACACCGTCCCTAAGAAATTCCACTTATACCTCATTTGACTAATAATTGAACAGCCTTCTAAGGCCCTGAACTTCAGAGAGGACGCCGAAGTCCTACAAGTATTCTTCAAAAGAGCTGTTCTTAAATTTCCTTAAAGGGTAAAGAAAGAGTAGTAGAAAGCAAAAATAACCATAATAGTTTATTCATCACAGATAAAGCCAACAAATCTTCAGTAAAATATTCATCAGGCATAAACATGCCACCATAATAAGTTTTTGCATCAAAAAATGGAGAGGGATGATTGACCACCTCACCACTGAGGACACAAACCTTACAGCATTCTCAGCAGTAACATACTCAATTGCATATTAGAAAAATTAAATTCTTATCCACCTCCTGAGTCCTTCAAACCATAGTGGGGCATGCGCGGATTCTCAGTGGTGATATGGTGCACTGCAATTGCCTTTAAGATGGTCTCACAACAGCATGTACTTAACTCATTTAAAATTTATAGGAATCTTCATTAAACAAAGCGTTTTTGAAATCAAAAACCATAACCAATTTTATAGCCTGCTGATCGTTGATATTTAACACCATCACTGCTAGGCCCCTTTCATTGATTCAGCTGGTTCCCCAGAAACAAGTTTCATAGGGGTAATCATATCAGATGAATTCTTACACTTATATCTGGGGCTAAACTCGCCCAACCCCCAAAATCACCCAAAATAAAGGGAAGATCAGTGGTGAGCCCTTCCCCAATTAAAGAGGAATCCATAGTTTTAGCTCCATATTTAAAGGGGCCTCCATGGGTGACATAATTTCAGCTAAATAGACTGTAACATCTCCTAAAGACTCAGGGCTAGACCCCTGCCCACCATCAAGTTTCTCCAGCCAAAGGAATGGAAGGATAAGAATCCTACCATTTCATAGGCGAACATGAGCTTTAAGGGCTAGTATATATATAGATGCCTCCCTGGGTGAAACAATGACAGCTAAATTACCTACCGCTTTCTAGTTGGGGCGGAATAAATTACCTTAAAGAGATTCAATAAGATTATTAAAGTTAGCAGGGGGAGCATGCCATACCAGGGATTTTTTGAGGAAGTATTTGATCTTAAATGAAGAATCAACGTTTTAACTACGTCAAAAATATGGCAGGGTCTGGGCTCATTCACAAAATTCGTTAAAATATACCTTCAAAGGATGGCCCAACTCACACAGAGCAAAAAGATTATAGAATGTTTGGAAGGGAAAACTCATCAGGGCAACGTTCCTCTATAAAAACGTATCAAACCTTCCACCTAATTCCATAAAAGTGGCTGTGCTCAGAAAACCAAGAATTTCCATTCAGATGAACTAAGTGATAGTCAATACACCAAATTCACCCCACGTGAGGGTGAATGGTTACATTTTTATTTTTATTGATAGAAGCCTCCAAGGCGATGGAAGCTAGCGCCTGTTGGATTTCAAAATCTACTTCTGGGGTAAGTCTTAGAATCATACCAACAAGATCCCCAATGGTTTTAGACCACCATATACAAGAAATAAGAGTGCGAACTTTCTAGTTGGCCATAACAAGAATAATGCCAAGATGCACTAAAAGTAATTAAAATGTGAAAACTGTGGTGAGAAGCATTGAGACCACAACAAATGGCCAACGCACTCAGTTCACGCTCAGGGAGTGGCCCACATGTATAGTTTTCATGCACGTATAATAAAAGGTTGGTTGATTAATGTCAAGAGTATCTGTAACTCTCTCATTTTCTGTGACGTGGTGCAGAATGCACAGCCACATGATCAGGGAACATGTCGCTAAAAGTAAAGGAAAGAGGGAAACTCAAAAGGTGCCAGTACACTAGGGACCCAAGGAAACGGTGCATAACATTTTGTAAACATTTAAATATAAAAAATGTGATGACTTGGTTAGACCCAAGGTGGAGTCCATAAAAAAGTGAGAATCATTATCAGGGTCCTTGGGAGCCTTGATTTGGAGGGATGCAGGCTTTCCCAAGTGTAGGGGATTCAACTATGATGACCCAAATTACTCAAGATCGAGATTTGATATTTTGGTCTTATGAGATTGCAAAATCCAAGTCAGAGATATCTGATTCTAGATAGTTTGATGATCAACCCTTCAGAGTTATCAACTTTCTTTAAAGGATGATGCTAAGCTATCTGATGAGGCTAAATATCATATAAGAAGGTCAGTTTCATCAAATAATAATCTTATCAGATCTGGCCATCAAAAGTATGGTATTAATAATCAGCAATATCAGTCATCTAATAGTTAAGATCTTACCTCAGGTGCATCCCAAAAATCCTCATGATTAACTACTAAATCTACCACTATGAATATCCTCATTTCTAACTAATAAAGTACCTCTATATTTGTCTTGCGTAGCCTAATTTTGGTCTTTTATTATACAGGATTCTGTATTTCTGATTGGAATCAACTATAGCAACAGAACTAATAACTTCGTTGCAATTGTGTCAATCTTTGCTAGAGCCACGGAACTAATAAATTCGTAGCCTTTGTAGCACCTGCTTATTGTAATCTCTCATGAAAATCTAATACTGGTTCGCTCTGCCAGGTCTGCTTTTGAGGCTACCTGGTGAAAACAAAATTTTCACAACAATGAATATTTCTAGCAAAGAAAGCCCCTCTTCTGAGGAATCAATGAGTATCACCCAATGGGTACACTCCAACAGGCAAGAAATGACTTAGCTAATACAAATAAGCTGCAATTCAAGCTTCTATGGACTTGGCTATTGAGGGCCCTGACCAAAATTATTATCAGATTCAAGCTGCAATTGTATAAGAAACAGTCAAAGGCTTGATAAGGGGGCTATCCAGCCTGGTGCTCATCTTAATTTATAATGAGCGTCTAAAGTAGCCAAAGGTATGATGAACTTATAAAACTGAGCGGTGTTACAACCTACCAAAGTCAGTTTGGCTAGAACTGAACAGTACCTCAGGCATTATGTACATCCCGCTATTCACCATGTACTCCAGATTTTGGGATTGCATCATCTCGAGATCCAACGCCAGTTGACCCTGGCGCAACAATTTCATTCTCAGTTATCCTCATATTATGAGACAGCTTCTAACTTTGGTCAGGATAATCGGGAATCCATACTTGATAATAGAAGAGAAGTAAAAAATATACATTACCAGTTGTTGAAAATTGATAATGGAGTTGTGGGGTACATCAGCCAAGAAGTATCTCAGAAGGTTAGCAATGTTGCTAACCCTATTCACCATCATATCACCACCCTTGAAGGTGAAATTACAAGACAACTGGGACAATTATGGGCTCAACATGAGGAGTGCTTTGCTGATCTTGACAAGCAACTTCATCAACTTGTCCAAATTGTGGATATTATCAGAGAAGGTGGACCTGGCCCTGTTGGTTCTCCTGGACCACCAGGACCACCTAGTTCCCCTTTGGTAACCCCCAGGACCTCCTGGTGAACGTGGTCCTCCTGGTCCTGTGAGTCAATAAGGCACACTGGGGCCAGCAGGTCGAGTTGGGTCGCAAGGACCCCTTGGACCTCCTGTTCCCCCCAGATCCTCGCTTCCAATGCATGCTTCAGAACCTTTGATTCTACTAGTATTTAGAGTACAGGCTTTAAAAACCCAAATCTGAGCCATAGCACAAGGATGTTTCTTATCATTGGAAGGCCTTACAACTGACCCCAATTGCTATTTACCAAACTTATTGGATGGCGTGGATAATGCTCATTGTCTATGCAATGCTAACAAAACTATGCAGGAACTTAGTTTGCAATTTTAAATGCTTTCATTGAACGGTTATCTGCTAGATGCGTAGTACTTGAAACCAAGCAGGAAGAGATGATCACTGCAATTTCTAACTTGAATTAACAACCTGCAAATAATCATCTTGCTCAATGGGTTCATAATTTACAGGAGGTTCTCAATCATTTAAGGCAACAAGTTGACCAGATATCCACTCAAGCTCATATCCCAGAATCTGAACCCTCCAAAGCTGATCCGGTCATGGTATTGGGTGTACATGTTCTGAGCAATGAACCCATTACCTTCAAACCTATCTTTAAGGATAAGCTTGAGCTGGGTGAAGGTAGCATTTATTATTTTAACTTTGTCTATGAGCGTGCAATGGACGGGGCATCAGATTAACAGAAATTATGGCATATTACCTCTTGCCTAAGCCAGTTTTCTCAAGAAATCATGGCCCCTCACCTGAAGGTTTGCAATACATGGGATCAATTGAAGACCACCCTTATTAAGGAATTTTGGAGTGATCAAATACTTTTTAACCAAAAGAAAGCCTTTATGAGTATTAAAATAAAACGAGGAGAGTCTATCCAAGATTTCACTAAATGATTCTACCATGAGGCTCAGACTCTTGTTACTTGCGACTGTATTACAGTAGATGATGCCATATTGGCTGTAATGAATGAATTCGCTTCTTTCACTCAGTTGCTACTACATTTAAAGTCACTTAAACGAAATTTTAGATCCATAATTGATATCCAAGAAGCGTTCATGGAGAATTCTAATGGTGTGGTACACCTGACCTCCGCTAATAACTTTCGTTCTTACATCCATGCAATGCCTCCTAAACCCAAACCTAAACTAAAGAAGGAACAATGAACTTATTGTGGTCTAGTGGGTCATGTGGTATCTCAATGTTGGAAAAAACAAGTGGAGGAGTCAAAAAAAGAGAAATCAGCATAGGGAACGAGGCTCCCTGTGCTGACCTGCCTCCTGTGCCTCAATCAAAACCTTTTAGCTCTGCTACAGACTGTTATGTGATATCTGCTCCTGGTGAGCTTGATATCCCAGATGAATTAACCAACAAAGATACTATTTCTACTTACGCTTCTGTTTCTTCTTCTTCTAAACAATTCAATAGATTAATCCCTTAATGTTTTCAATCCCAAACTTTGGCACTGATGTAACCTGAGCGGAAGTTATCATGCATATGGTGAAAGTTTTGGCTATTATTGATAAGGGATTGTCCATCAATGTAATATCATCCATGATTATGAAAAATTCAAATTGGCGCCAGACTTAAACCATTCTCAAGACTACGGAACTTCTGGTCCTTCCTACAATAAATCTAAAGGAGCTTATTCCTCTCTTCTAATGCGCTTTGGAAAGTTGGTTGTGTTGGCCCCTGCAGTAGCGTTGGACAACAATTGCTATGACCTGCTCTTGGGAACTAAATTTCTTATTGATTTTGATGCAATAATGAGCCTTAAGGACAATTACCTTTCTTTAATCGGGTACAAAGTACCTTTAATATTTCAAGATGTTCCCAATAGCAAAGGTAAACTCAAACGACGTGTTTGCTTATTGGAATACCCCACTTCAATCTCTCGACTTGAGTACAGAATCTTGGGACCAAGGACTATATTTCCACCTCCATCAACTTGTGCCTCTGAGGGAATGCCTTTATATTCTAACTATCTGATTACCATTCCCTCTAAAGCTCAAATCAAAATTGATATGGGAGTACAAGTATTTGTACCCTCTGATCATGTGTTAGAGATCTTCAGTAGCCTAAATCCCTCTCATTTGGAGGATTTACCCTATCCTGGTATCCTTGATCGTGCCTATTATGGCACTGTTTTAGTCTACTAGCTAATCTCACTTATTGACCTATGTGATTGAATTGCAATAAACCCATCGCCTATGTGCGGCCTACTCCTGTGAGTAAAACCTTATCCATCTTAGGATGTGGAGATTTAAGTGAATTTGGGATGGAAGATCCCCCTATTGCTGCTAGAATTGATGTCAAATTTGGGGATTCACTTACTCCAGAACAGCAGAATGAAGCGCAGGCTCTGATTGAAGAGTATGCGGATATTTGCTCAAGGGCTTGGAGATTTTGGGCTAATAGAAGATGAGCAGCATCAGGTGAAAACTGGGGATACTCTACTTATTCAAGATCAACCATATCACAAATCTAAAGTTGAGGAGGCTCAGGTCTCAGTGGAATTGAAACAACTCCTCAATACGAGGCTGTTAACGCTTCTAAAAGTCCATGGGATTCTACTTTACTGCTCATTTGGAAAAAGGATGAGGACCATAGAGTGGTTATGGACTATAATCGGCTCAATGCTGTTACACAAAAGGATTCTTATCATTTACCTCACATTGATGATTCATTGAGACTATTGTCTGGGTCACAATACTTCTCAGCTATGGACCTTGCAAGTGGTTATTGGCAAATTGACTGGCTCTGGAAGATCGTCAAAAATGTGCTTTAATATCAAGTGAAGGGTTATTTGAGCCCACTAGTATGCCGCAGGGGCTTTGTAATGCCTCTGCTACTTTTCGACGAGCCATGGATGGCTTGTTTGGGGATTAGAAGCTTTCTTGTGTTTTGGTATACTTAGACGATGTTACTGTGTTTTATCACACTTTTAACGAGCATTTGGCTCATTTAAAGGAGGTATTTGGTCCGATGTGTTGCGCTTTACTTAAGCTAAAACCATCCAGGTGTGCTTTCTTTAAGACTGAGATGGAATTCTTATGTCATAAAGTTAATTGAGAGGGAATTCTACCCTTATCTAATAAGATAAAGCTATTTCAGACATGCCTGTTCCTAAAAGCTTGCGCAATATCCAAGTGTTTTTAGGGATGGTTGGTTTACTACTGACAATTCATCCCCCATTTTGTGGAGATTGCAGAGACTTTAGTTTACCATTTACACAAAGAAGTCCCTTTTGTATGGGAAGAATTGCATCAGCAAGCTTTTGATTTGTTGCACTAAGCCTTAGTGAGTGCACCAATCTTAGCCCATCCTGTATTCCAAACCTTTTATTTTGTTTATTGATGCCAATGATATTGCTATTGGAGCCATTCTGGCTCAACATAATACTAACCTGGTTGATCACCCCATCGAATACTATAGCAAAACCCTTTCTAAAGCAAAAAATTATAGCATTACTGAGATAGAATGGCTTGCAGTTTTGTCCGCTATCAAGCATTTCCGTCCTTACCTCATGGCAAGAATTTTACTATCGTCACAGATCACTCTTCCTTGAAGTGGTTGCAACAAATTAAGGATCCTGATGGGCGCTTAGCTATATGGGCGTTAAAGCTCCATAATTATGACTTTACAATTCAACATTGCACTGGAGCTATTCATCAAAACGCTGATGGACTTTCTCAATTGCCTATAATAACGTTATTTTCTGCTGAGGAGGATCGCATCTATGACTTGATTGGTAGACCTGAGCTCTGGTACCAGGAATCTAAAGATGTTATATCGAAGCTACAATCCTTAACTGAAGATACTCAGGCTAAAGAAGGTTCATTATACAAGAAGTTGGGATCTAAATGGTTGCCTTTTATTTGACTCTCTGCGAGGACTGATATTATTATGGAGGCTCATCAAACTGTAGGGCATAGAGCTGCCGCCAAGACTTTACAGTGGTTGTATATCAATTGTTACTGGTATAACATGCTGGAATCTGTACAAGATTTGTTGGAGACTTGTCTCACTTACCAACAACAACGTGGTGGAAATCTGATGTTCCAACACAAAATTGTGGGACCTTCCAAACCTTTCTCTGAGCATTGATGTGGTGGGCCCTCTCCCTACTGCAACTTATGGACATTGATATATTCTGTTAGCTATTGACCATTTTACTAATGGAATAATTATATCTCAGTCTCCATGGTCACCGCTAAGGCTACTGCGTCCTTTCTTTTTAAGCAAGTTTTCACCAGGCATTGTAGCCCTAAAAGTCCTGTTATCAGATAATGGGACCAACTTCATTTCTCAAGTGGTATCCGAGCTTACTAAATTAATGGGTACTTATCAATCATTTATGTTCCCATACAATCCTTCTACTAATGGTGTGGTCAAACAAGAAAATGGTACCCTTGTAGCTATTCTTCAAAAGATGGCTTCCAATGACCCTAGTAGATGGAATCTCTATTTGCCTGGTGCGATATTAGCTTATAAGGTTAGCTACGATCATATAAATGGAATGTCTCTTTTTAAAGCTTTATAGGGTCAGGATCCTATTATACCCTCAAGTGTACAACCTATACTTGAGGAGGCTACCCCAAACTACTGATTTAGCTATGAGGAGATTAGATGATGAAATCATCCAAGTACAAGCTTTAGCTTTGATTTCCCTTGCTGCTAACACCTTAAAAGAGGGAACAAGAACCAACGCTAGTAGACCTATGCTACCAGAATATCAAGTCAGGGATCTTGTACTCATCTATCAACATAAGCTGGGAGAAAGGATTCACAAATTTGACACCTTATGGGCTGGTCCTTACCATATTATTTATTGTCAGTGTAATGAATACTCCATTGCAGCTGTTAATACTGGTACTGTTATCAATAGAGTGCATAGTAGATTTCTTTGTAAGTATGTGCCCTTTAGGCAAGATCTTGAAGGGGGGCATTATTGGGGATTCAACTACAATGACTGGAATTACTCAAGATTAATATTTGATATCTCAGTCTAATGAGATTGCAAAATACAAGTCAGAGCTATCCAATTCTAGGATAGACTGACGATCAACCCTTCAGAGTTATCAACCTTCTCTATAGATGATGATAAGCTATCTGATGAGGCTAAATATCATATAAGAAGGTCAGTCTCATCAAATAATAATCTTATCAGATCTGGACATCACAAGTATGGTATTAATAATCAGCAATTTTGGTCATCTAATAGAAAAGATCTTACCTCAGGTGCATCCCAAAAGCCTCACAAATAACTACTAAATCTACCCCTATAAATATCCCTCATTTCTAATTAATAAAGTACCTCTATTCTTGTCTCACGTAGCCTAGTTTTGGTCTTTTTTCATACAGGATTCTGTATTTCTGATTTAAACTATAGCAACGGAATTATAACTTCGTTGCAATTGTGTTGATTTTCGCTAGAGCCACAGAACTAATAATTTTGTAGCCTTCATAACACCTGCTTATTGTAATTTCTTACGGAAATATAATACTAAGGGGAACTAGAATCCATAGTTAATTTAAACATGATAAAATGACTTATATTGTTAGAAACCTCCTTCAGGAGATCAGTGAAGACATCAGTTTAAGGGACTATTTTATAATTTAAAATGTCATTTTTCCTTAAAACCAAGCCAATCAACAACGAAGCTTTTTTCAATACTATATATAGAGAATTGGGTTATCATCTTCTATTGAGCGAATTACTGCACTGAATTTAACCAATAAATGCTAACTAACATCCTTTTGTGGTACTATAGCTTGAGTAAGTTTGCACATGAGTGATTGACCGCAATTAGATTTTTCCAAATTTGGTAGTATGCTAAACTGAACGTGACTTTAAGACAAGCTTTCAGACTAAAGTAATGTCCTCCATAATTAATATAAATAACTGGTGCACTGCAGAGCCAAGGATGTAACACTTGCATGACCATCATGAGCACCCCAGAGCCAACTAGGAAATATTTGGCCCTTTTACAGAGTCTGTTTAGTGTGTGCTTCAGGTCAGGCAGGTTCTCTAACTTGATCCCCTTGCCTCTTCACTATAAGACTTATTAGTACAATCTGTCCTTACAAGTATGTCAATCAACCATACTGCAAAATCAATACCAAAAAGGTTTAGATATCTTCCTTCATCACCAATATCAGACTTGTTGATGTTTAATCTGACCAGCCATATAAAAAAACTTTATTTTCTCTATTGATATGTAGATTAGTTTTTAGACAAGGCTTTGATCAACTTTGCCATAATGTTGAGGAAGATCCACTTTACCTTGTTTTACCCATATTAAACTAAGTGTATTGGACACTATTTACGATTATAGGGGTTATTAAAGGTTACAATCAATTAATCGCCACCTAACCAGTGATACACTAAATCCTTATCTACTTTGATCTACCTCTCTCTTGCAACTTTGGACAATTAGATTGCTTATTATATTATTATTCCATTGCCGCAACACTACTGATTATTTGTTGTTACAAAAGAATTTATTATACCTGACCTTGACCCAATTTCAGCATAAAGTCGTCATTATTTTGTCAGATTATTACTTTCTCATGTCATTCCAAGTGTCTCGTTCCTGGACATAGGTTTTTTGTCTTTACAAGCAATCAAGCAGATGTCTAATATTATTAAGTAAATTTTAGTTACAAAGCATCTGGAATCTATAGGAACACAGTATATATGTAGTTTTATGAAGAAGAGATAGGTATTTTGAGAGGATTTCTTTAAAATTGATTGCTTCTGAAGCCTAACACAACTAAGAGAAAACAACCATCAGCAAGCCAATCACCACTTTCAGTGCTAGGTACTATGTTGTGCTTTATCTTATATAGATAAAACCTTTTGATGACAATTTAAGGATTAATTCCCATTTAGGTTTCTGTACTCAAAAGGATATATATTATTAATTGTAACTGACCTGTATTGGTGAGGTATGCCAACTAAACGTTGGTCTCAACAAGCCTGACCCTAGGTTGAAAAATTGTAAATTTAGTACATGCTGAAGGAGCTTTGAAATTTTCCAGGTAGTACTGCCTCAGCTTCTCTATATCTCCAAATAAGACCCATTTATATAAGCTCTCTACCCCACTTTTGATCTTGTAATTACATCTATTCAAAGTGAATGTTGCAATTAATCTGGGTAATTACGTGGCACTTTCTAATAACCCGAAATTAATCCTTCTGGGTTATCAATAGTTCAGTTATTTGATCACACTCCAATAGTACAAGTATGCATAGAAAAATTTCTCTTATATCCCATTTTTAAGCAGGCTACATAATCTAACGTAAGTCCATAATCTCCTATGTTGGAATTAGATTGATGAATGTAATAATCTAATTCTTTGTATAATGAATTAAACTTTCTTTGATATATGCAACCAAGACACAAATTTCATATAACCCACATTATAAACCAAGTACTATGCAAGGTTCAGTTCTAAACTTTCTCCATAGAGCTTTTGTAATATATGAGGTTCCTAATACCTTGTTTACATTTAAAAATATTGGAAACCTATGCTAAAAGAGAGTTACTTTTATTGTTTGGCACAATAGGTTGTGTCAAAATCAAAATTTATGACTCATAATACCAAAAGACCAGTTAAAATTTTGCAAGTTGGTACATCCTGTGAATATTTTGCACAAAGCAAAAAAACACAAAATATGACTTAACAAACTGAGTTGCAGCAGATGTTCATATGCTACTGGCCTCTGTCACCCAGTGGGCTTCACAGGACCACACTCAAATGGCACATATCTACCCTGGCTCTAATATGAGCCAAGTTTTGGCAAGCAATCACGCCACACCTGCCTCAGTTTATCCATACAAGCCATTCTAGATGGGATGATGATAATACGACGGCTTAGGGTCCTAAAGGGGAGTTTTTAGGTACCCATGAGACTTAATTTGATACAGTATATTCTGTCATAACATTTTAATTGCTATACATGAATGCTTTCATAGAGTTTCAAAGCTTAGGGTTCCTCTTTCTGCCAAACACAAATTTGATAAATTATATAAATTAAATTAAAAACCAAATATAAGTGGGGTTCAGACATTCACAAAATGAGCTTTTATTATAAAATATAACAAGAATTTTGGCTATGTAAAGGTGGAACAAATTCTCAACTGTCAAATGTTAGTCCAGCAAGATCTAGTAAATTAATAATAATTTTGGCAGAAAAAGCCAAATGGTTCCAGCGTCAAGCAACCAATAGCTACAATCAGAAGCTTAATTCTTAGAAAACATGCAGAAACTATAATTTTTATAAAATTATCTTAATTAACATCAACTTATCAACTAAAATATTCAGAGAATAGGATTGTGATCATTATTGCACCATATTTCCTACTTCTCACTCTTTTAAAATACCATGTACATCTGCCACTTGTTACATTACCCCTTAAAAGAAGAGATCCTAGTCGCAAATCAGGATTTTTGATGAAGGGAATTGTGATCAAGCTATTTACTAACGGGTGACTTTTTGGGAAGGGGAGCTTGAAGAAAAACAATTGTAAATCCAGGGTTCCCATAAAGCGTCAACATATTCCCTGGAAGTCCTTTCCAGGCGCAAGAGGCCTTTTCCAACAGCAGTCCAACCGTCCACCCTAAACTTCCCACCCTCCTCGCTGGAAAGCCATAAAAACAGTGAAGACTGAGGGTTTAAGGCAATGCTTGGGACATTGCCAATGGGCCATCTTGCAGGCTGCCAGGTAAGCACAACCCTCCAAGTAAAGGCGACCTGAAGTATTGTAATGAACGAGGTTTCTATGATCTTTCTTGTTATTCAATATTATTGAAAACCTATGACAAATGAGAGTTACCTTAATCATTTTGTGGAAAATGTTGCATTAAAAGATCAAAATGTACTGCTCAAACAGTATTAAAAATAGAGTTTGAATTTCACCAAGTTTGGGCGTTCCATGAATATTGCGCAAAAAGCAACAAAAAACACAAAATACTCCACATAGGACAAGTTTCAGCAGACGTTTATATGATACTGGCCTTTGTCACCCAATGGGCTTCACAGGGATGTGCTAAAATAGCGCATACCAACCATGGCTCTAATGCTGGCCAAGAAATGATGAACAATCACGCTATGCCTGCCTCAATTTATCTGAATGCCATTTTTAAATGGCCAATATCCTCGTGGCAGCCTAAGGTCCAAATGAATAGAATTAAAGCACTCATGGGTCCCGGTTGTACCAGTATATCCTGTCATAAAATCTTATTTGTGATTCAGGAATGCCCTTACAAGGTTTTAAACATAAGTTCCTCCTTCTGAAAACCCTAAAAATTTGATTATTTTTTTTTAAAAATAAGTATATGAATGTGACTCCCAAGTGGGGGTCTAGGCATATTATGAAAATGTATATATTTATAGTAAATGACAAGTTTCATAAGTGTGAAAAGGGGGAGCAGACTCTTAACTTATAAATACTAGCCCAGCAAGAGCTACGCAATTTAATTATAACTTAGGCATCTAAAGCTTAATGAATGCTGGTGTTGAGCAACCGCTAGCTAGGATCAGGAGCCTAAATCTCAGAAATCCGGGAAAAATATAAATTTTTATAGAATATCCCAATTCCTATAGTTTTGACAATTAAGTCTCATTTGATAATAGGATTGTGATCATCGTCACAATGAATTTTCTTATTTAGCACTAGTGGTGCCCAAACATAATGAATTATTTAAGTCCCAACTTTTGGAAATACCAAGTTCAATCAACAATCTTTTGCATCTTTGATTTCCACAAATAGTTGCTCAGATAATTCCAACATCAAACTTAAAGTATTCACAGAATGCATGCCAGGCTGAATGACAATTGGCAATGTGGCCCAAATTTCTAGTTTAACAATGTTCCATAATCTGAGATGGCATACTTTGGACTCAATTTCCAGTTAGTTTGTATTTGATGAAAAAACTTCATGGGAGCTAGATAAGGTTGCTGGGGCCTCCTTGTGGCACAAATAAAGAAAGAAGATGGAAACATGGGTGGGTAGGTAACATCATAACCTAGAGAGGTGCAATCCTGACTAGCTGCACTTCAGTGAACCTGACTACAATAAATGTCGTGGTTTACTGAGTTGGACTTGAGCTTGCATAGCTGCAGTTCAGTTGGAATGGGCTGGATGGTAGCAAAAGTGATCATGCAAGAAGACAACGCATGATATGAAAGGATTCCAAGGCTTCCTGGACAAGAATGGGCCAGTGAGCATAACTCCATCAAAAAGCAGGTGACAAAGGGGAGGGCTTTGGCTTTCCCCCCTCAGGGGCCTTAGACCTGGGGTTCATTGGGTCTTGTCTCCTACAAGGGAGATGAGAGGCATATCGCCTGTCCTGGCTGGTGCAGACGGTCTTCCCAAATGTTAAAATCTTGGCACCTGGATGGTTGCTCGCTTCTGGCCCTAGATTTCAACTGCACAGATTTGTGGATACTTGTGTTTGTTTGACTAAAATTGAATAACTGGGGCAATAATAGTATGAAGACTATTATTAGAGTTGATTGCCCAAAAGTAATGTTGAGTGTGTTGTTCAACGCTAGACAGGTGCAATTTCGTCTTAAAGATGTTCTTGTACTGGCAGGGAACACTTTCCCTATTCCCTTCTTGCAGCGCCAAGTGGAGACTTTGATAAAAACTACTAAGGATAACTGATACTTGTATTCTTCTCTTAAGAGTAATGTTAAACAATTAATTTTAAAACAGCTAAGTTATTATCAAGTTTTTAACTGAGTTTTTATTAGGGAATAATTGGGGGGTTTTTATAGTTAAAATTGGCACACAACTTTTCAGCAGTCCTCTTGGAAATTTTTGCGCTCCTATGCTGGTTTGACCCTCAAGTTTTAGGTACCAAATTTCATCAGGTCTTACAACTTAAGTTTATTAGGCAGCGTAACCCTCAGCTGTTCAGCGGACAAAACAATTAGTATTAGGAACTTGAAACCAATTGTTTTGCTAATGACAATCCTACTCTCTACCTCTGAAATCAACGCTTTGGTAGTTTCTGAAAGCTCCCCATTTGTTCCACTCTGAACATTTCCTATAATTTGTCTATTGGGTGTTGTTCTCTCATCAAATTTGTACTTAATGTTATTGGGGCTGATGCCCAACAAAAATCTCATCAGTTGTCTGCTGTTGCTGATACTATACAATTATAACTTTATTGTTAATTTATTGATTGATTAAAAGGTTAGATTATGTGGTCATCTCAAATTCCAACATATCCCTCCTCTTAACCAGATTATCCAACGGAAGATAGAACCCTTGGAGATGGAAGACGCCTTAGCTTGTGCTCATATTCGGTTTTTCATATCTCTATGTCCTCAGTAGAGTGCAGCTCTACCTGCACTCAACGCCCATATGCCCTGCTTGGTTTTGATGACTTCTAATCCATGGTTGCTACCTGTTGCCACCTTTTCTCAAGTGTGGCTCCCATGACATCATGCTGCTCCCATCCATTTTTTGCATCCTTGCTAAGAGATCAACTGGTCACTTGTACAAACCCCAGGACGGGACCCAATGGCATCTTGCCATTCAACCTATACCAACCCCAGGACGGGTTTTTGTGACTCCATAGTCAACCTGTATTAACCCCAGGACGGGTCTCATTGGCACCTTGCAATTTTTACCAACCCTAGGACGAGTTTCAACATCTTGTTGATAGGGACTATTCCAGTGGATCTAATTTCACCCCTTTCTGATCCTACCAATTGCTCAGGACTCATGCCCATTATTTTTCCCCTTCTTCCACGCTTGGTAGGTGGGAATACCACCAGATGCATCACTTCTCAAAGAGTAAGATTTTTTAATATTTTTTTAGTTTTTATAAATCTTATGCATCTTTTTATCTTTTAATCTTTTTTTCAATTTGTATTTTTTAATTCTTAAGCCCAGTACTTTAATTATTTTGTGTGGACTCTATTGACTATGCGACCATCTTCAATATTTGATCACATAGGCATCAATTACCAACGTCAAGATAATTTTAAATGGTCCCATCCATAGAAGTCCAACATGTTTTCCTTTTTTTAATTTTTTTCTATCACTATTTGTTGACTCAAACATTCAGAATAGCTCTGCCAATAGATCTGTACTCGATCTCCTAGGCGAACAGATTAATTAGATACGTTTTTTTCAATCCAGATTTGTCAGGATCTTAACCTATTTCTTGTCAATGGATACGTTTTTCTCTATCCAAATTTTGTCTAGATCTGATCCTATTTCTTTGCATTATTTGACAGCTCAACCGTTTAGATTAATCCTGCTGATAGATCTGTAATTGATCCACTACTTGTACAAATTAATTTGGCAACGTTTTTCTTTGGAAAATCCATCTGGATATGATCATATTTTTAGCATTCCTTGCTTTTCTCATTAATTGACTAAATTAAAATCAATTGACTTCAATCACTACTCTCTGGATTAATTGCCTATTGTTTTGATCTCATCTAACGCCTTGAGACTTCTCATGGTTGACCCAGTTTCAACCAGAGCTGGTCCTGTCAATGCCTTTATTCCAAGTAGATATCTGGAAGAACATGTTCTCTTGCAGTGCTAAGTAGTTCCACATCTAGACTGCAAGGCCTTTTTCCAATATTTTGTAGTTTCATCCTTTTCTTGAGGATCACGACATTCACAAATTTTCATGTTTTATTCTCCCATTTTGGGTGGCAAATTGTCCCATCGCTCCATTTTTTAGTAGTGGCTAGTTGATTTATCCTTCCACTTGGATCCATTGGGGGGTTTTCCCATTATAACTTGATTATACTGATTAACGACTTTTTCAATGCTCAATGAAATTTTGTCTTCTAATTCCACTATAGTTTGATCGTCCTCAGTTGTATTTCATCATAAAATTGATTGGTGAACATCAAAAGTTGCTCCCAACATTTTCAGATGGTCCACCATTTGTGAGGTCATTATTTCAGTTACTAGTGCTGCTGCCATAATTCAATTTAATTTGGTGTAGGGCCAAAGTGCCGCCTGCATGGCTATACATGCATCAAAATATGTAAGCACTTTTGCCCCTGCCAAGATTTGGGCTTCTTGGTAAAACTGGTCAGTGAAACTAGCCAGGGTCTCGTCTTTGTAATGTTGTATACCAATGAACTCTTGTTTATGATTTGCCTTTGGAGTAGGGCTTTTAAACTCTAACATAATGGCTGCTTTTTTTTCTGCATATGACCAGTTGTCCCCATTGAGGTGTGGTAGCACCAGATTCTGGCAGTCAGTGCTAAGACAGTTCATTGCAGTCACCGCTTTTTGACAGTCCATATATCTGAACATGGTCATCTCAAAAAAGCGGAAAAATGCTGGGCGTTATCCTGGTGAAAGATGGGCAATTTTGGCATATTTCAAGATTTATCGGTTACTCCTCTCATAGAAAAACATTTTATCTACTTGAGTAGCCATAGGAGTGGCTTTGGAAGTCATTTCTGGCACACCAGTGAATGATTTGGGCTTATTTCAGTGCGGAGAGGTCTTCCCAATTGGGGCTTCACATGCTTTTTTGTTGCCCTCATTTGTCTCAAATTGTTACAATCACACTTAAAATTAATCAATTCCTCTATACGCTTTATCATCTTCGCCATCTCCTCATATAACTGCTGGATGTGTTCTCAATCTGCTTCCCATTCAGTTTTTTGGAATAAAATTTCTTTAACAAGTTTGCCCTCTTTCCGCTTCAAAGAGGCAAGTTTTCCACAAAAGTCATTATTCACCATTTCTATTTGTTCAAGCATCTCTTCCGCTTTGATTACATGCTCCTCTAAGGTACTAACATTGGTTTGAGATGCCAAGCTGAGCACATTTTGATTGATGGCCTGTAGTTCTACCCAGAGCTTCTTAAGCTCTTCCTTATAAGACATCGTTATTTAAATTGGCTTCTGACAACTCCACTAACCCCTGTATTGGGCACCAATGTTAAAATCTTGAGCTTTGTTGGATCGCTTCTGGCCCTAGATTTCAACTGCACAGATTTGTGGATACTTGTGTTTGTTTGATTAAAATTGAGTAACTGGGGTGATAATAGTATGAAGACTATTATTAAAGTTGATTGCCCAAAGCCACGTTGAGACTAAAGTCCAACGCTAACCTGGTGCTATTTCTTGGAGATATTCTGGTAGGGAACACTTTCCCTGTTCCCTTCTCGCAGAGCCAAGTGGAGATTTTGATATAACCAACCTAGGGATATATGATCCTTGCACTCTTCTCTTAATAGTAATGTTAAAACAACCAATGTTTAAACAACTAAGTCAATATCAATTAGAATCTGCTTTTATTAGGGAATAATTGTGGGGTTTTATAGTTAAAAATGGCACACAACTTTTCAGCTGTCCTCTGGGAATTATTTGCACTCCTATGCTGGTGTGATACTCAAGTTTTAGGTACCAAATTTCATCAGGTCTTACAACTTGAGTTTATTAGGCAGTGTAACCATTGGCTGTTTGGCAGACAAAACAACTGGTATTAGGAACTTGAAACCAACATCTTTGGCCAATGACAATCCTACTCTTTACCTCCAGCATATAAACGCTTTGGTAGTTTCTGATGACTCCCCATTCATTCCACTCTGAATGAATTCCTATAATTCAGTTATTGGGTGTTATTTCATCATCAAATTTGTACTTAATATCATTGGGGATGATGCCTGACAATAATCTCATCAGTCAGCTGCTGTTGCTGATGCTATACAATTATAACTTAATCTTTAAATTTATTTTTATTTTATTTTTTTTAGTACTAGATGGTCCCAACCTGAGGGGGATTCATAGATGTAATCATTAAATTTATTAATTGGTTAAAAGTTTGGATTATGTGGTCATCTAAAATTTCAACACCAGTACTTAAGCAGGGTGTGCATATGTCAGCTTTGGGGTAGTGTGAGCTACATCCAAATCACAGTTGGGTCCACATTTGGTGGTGCTCAGATTTTCACAGCCCTAGTGTAGTGAGGGCAATACCCAGGACTTCATCCTGTAAAGTGTCCTGCACTAAAAGTCCTTCAGGGGATTTTAAACTCAAAAAAATTCATCATCATAAATTAATTTTATAAAGTTACTTCATTTAATCAATGAAGAACCCTTTTTAGCTATATGTCAATGGCAGTGTTTAACCAAAAATCACTAAGTGTATATAAGATAGCACTTAATTCTTATCTCCTCATAAACTTGGTACCAATAAGGGTATTGTGGTACTAATACTGCAACACAATTGCTGTTTTGGAATAATTATTAATCCAATTTAAAGAGGTAAGGCGCTATAAGCACCACATGAGACTATATAATTGAGTCCCACTGTCCTATAATTCTTTTAATATAAAAGGTCTTACTTATTATTCATATATAATCACCAATTTAAAACAATATAAAGGGGACCGCTATCAAATATGAACCTTGCTTTCACTTAGGCCAATAAGATTGTCCACTATTTACACTTAGAGCATTTAATATAGTGTTTAATGAGTGGATAGTGGCATCAGTAGCCAAGTATAAGATGTTATAAATTGTATGGAAATATCCGTAAACAATACTTTAAAAGTACTTATTTAGTTTATGACAATCACATCATTTAAATTGGGTTACAATAGTTTTATTTCACCTTTGGCACCTTTATTTCTAAATAATTATGTGCGCAGGGTCAACGACATCCTACAAATTTTGGGGTCATCCCCTTGGTTTTTGATTGGGTCACTGCATTTGCATATTATTAAACAATATGATACAAAGGGTCTATGGATGGCTCATCAACAAATAGAGGTGGTGTTAACCAATTCATTGTCAGGCTTGTCTGGGGTTGCCTCTGGTGGCATGTGAACCTAAAGGCCCATCTAGACTGCATTTTTTAAGCCTCTTAACTATACTCTTTATGGTGATTTTGAACAAGGTCCACTTGATCCTTGACTTTATTGCTTCAGAAATTTGTGGAAAAATGTCTCAGAAAACCACTTTTTGTAGGTAAGTCAAGACTCATCCAGAAATTTTCCCCTTTTCAGACTGATCCCTTTGCTTCCCGCAAGTTAATATGTCATTAGATTAGTCAGTAAATATCTCATATTTTGATCTGAGTTTAAGGTATTAAATAAAAGTTTATATTAAAGCGTCAAATGTCAAACCAAACAGCCTGAGGTATTTTATCATTTGTGAGGTAGAATTATTGGTATCTAATGCTGAAACTATTATTTTATAACGCTCACAGTATGGCTAAAGAGCCACTTTCATAGTAATATGAACATCAAAGTTTATCATTGCATCTTAACCAACCAAGATCTGGCTTTCTGGTAGAATCTTGTCACGATTCTGATATGACTGGACAATAAGCCCTAAGTCATTATAGTGGAACAGACGTAATCTGCTGAGTTTGATATGAGTTATGGTAATTCAAGTGCCTCGAGATGAGGTGTATTGGGTTGTTGGGAAATCGCCTCAAATTAGATGTCATGAGATTAATGAATGAAGAATTGATGAAACCAATGAGATATGGCAAATTGAATTACTAAGACATGAAAGTGGTATCATCCAAAGCTGCTACGATATAAGTGAGATGAGACAATCAAGTAGAATAAGTTGTTGGTAAATTTAGAGTGAGCAAAACAGCGAGAATCCGCTGTAGATATTATATTAAATAAAAAGGGTATAGTGGGAGCAAGTGCTCCATATATATTAAACAAGTATATATTTTTATTTTGAGGGCAACAATCCTCATATCATTGGTCTTATTGCTCAGTGGGTTGAACCCTGTGCAAAAATTGTTTATGCGTATCTCAATGATAACGCCAATTTTATAACAGTGGTGCTCACTACAGGGGGCCCATTGATCAAGCACATATACTGGAAAAAGTCCTTCAGTCACTAGTCATGTCAAATCGGGCTTGCTTTGGCAGGGAAGCATCTTTAATCACTGCAACTGTTAAATACGCAGAACTCAAGCTTTCCTTGAACGCTGTGCTCAATTGGAAGGAGGAGTTTCTGCAAGAATGTTGTATCAATAAGCTGCCTCTGTTTATTTGTGATAGGAACATCCATGTATTCTTTAAGCAGTTTGAGTTTGCAGTGGAAGGAGCTTCAGATCGGCATAAAGCCAAATTACTACTCCACCCAGGACGTTGAAAGCGCCGACCAAGTCACTTGCTATCTTCTCACCAGTCCTGTTACCTATCAAAAAGTGAAGGATACTGTGCTGTGGTTGTTTGGAGAAACTTCAAAAATGGCGCAACGAAAGGCTAAGTTTCTACCCTTGGGGCTTCACCATAATGAGACCCTCACTGCATTTGCTGATCAATTTTCAGCAGAAGCCCATGTGTTAATTGGGGCAGGAGTTTTAATTTAAAATGATATAATCATAGCATTGACCTCCTATATGAAACCATACTGTGAGCTTTTTAATGCCTTGGCTCCATATTTAGAGGTTGACATACCTTTGCTTAAACTTGTTCAAATTTTACGCTGTTTATCTGCTGCCTTCCCTCCACCCAATATAGAGCGGAACCCTATTGCCTCCGCTGCAAGCCTTGGTTATTTGGAGGAATTATCCCTCCCTGTTCAGCATCCAGTTGGCATTCCCTGGACTCATTATCATTATAATCCTTGCTTCCAACCAAGTTGCCAACAGCAGTTCACCTATAGGGAGGGGCATGGTTACACTGTTTGATACCAGCCCAACTTTTGGGGTGCCCATCTTACAACAATCAAGGACGCAGGTCTTATGGAATTAATTGTTTTTTTGTGCTGTCGCTCTGGGCACCTGGCTAGGAGTTGTCATAATTGATGGGTCCAGTACCTACCGTGGGAGCAGTATAATCAGGGAAAAGTCAGAGCTGAGTAGAGATGGGACTCTCTATTTCCGCTATTCCGACTCAAAACGTCCCACCTGAACCTATTCCTGTACAGTCAGAGGAAGTTTCTCAGTATGATGACACCTTTCTATATCAGCAGTCGGTTGGAGGGGTAAATGTGCTGACATGAATGAAATTCATGGACATGGCGGAAGTATGCTCCTAGGAGCAACCAAATCCTTATGCTTGCCAATTGTTTGATTACCTTTCTACAGATAAACCAGATCCACTAGCTGATGCGCTTCTCTTAAAAGGGGTAAACGCGGCCCTCCCTGTGGATGGTATTGTAAAAGAATACCTTAAAGTGGGGAAGGGCATTATGAGTTTCCTTGAAAAAAGAAATCAGTTGAATGTCCACGTTTTAAAACAATCAGATGCATCTTACTCTGAGTGTACTTACTGTGACACTGTTGTAGTAAAAACCTGAGTTTGTGCAATAATTGATATGGGTGCCCCAGTCAACATAGTGTCCACAAAGTTGGTGTCAAGGTTGGCATTAAAACCTGACGTGGAGCATCATATGGTGTATGGGACTGCAGGCGCAGAAAGC
This sequence comes from Massospora cicadina, assembly GCA_022478985.1. Classification (NCBI taxonomy): domain Eukaryota; kingdom Fungi; phylum Entomophthoromycota; class Entomophthoromycetes; order Entomophthorales; family Entomophthoraceae; genus Massospora; species Massospora cicadina. The sequence continues at coordinate 47,012 of JAKSZP010009508.1, read as the reverse complement.
ACAGTCTCTGAAGGAGAATACAGTGTGCTACCCTTGCAGTTTGGGTCAATTGTCATTGTAGCCCCAGCTATAGTGTTACCAAACAATAACTATGACCTGTTAATCAGAACCACTTTTATGCGCCACTTTGGGGCTGTTGTTGATATGATAGCAGAGATATTTGAAATTTTGGGACAGCGGATCCCAATCTACTTCACTTACAACGGAATGCCAAAGGATCAGGTACACATGAGTCACATTAACCTTGCATATGGTGATGGGGGGTTTTGTTTCACTATCTTCGACTAAAGAGAAAGACTCAGCTCTTCCTCGTTAAATTTATGAATATCAAGGGTTACCTCCTAGAGCTGCTGGCCCTATATCTATTCCCTCTGGACTTCAAGTAATCATAAGCACTGAGTTAGAGGTAGAAGTGCCTGATGGGCTATATGGGGAGGTCACGGGGCCCTATAAGCAATCTCAGCTCAAGCCCCATGTGTCCCTGGTATTATACTCCCAGGGCATGGGGAGATCAAGGTCCTGGTAGCAAATCTTCAGAATAAACCAATGCAAATCCGCTGGCATCAAAAAGTTGTATATCTATATTTCATCCCATTCAAAGAAGTCCTCCAGGTTCATGAGTTCAGTTCATTGGATAAATTTGATCTGCCCAATAAATCACAGCTTGACGTAATGGTGGTTGTACCGCGTGAAAATTTAATAGGGTTAACAGAAGACCAGAAAAATCAAGTGGAAGCATAATTTCAAAAATACAAAGAGATCTTTGCTGTTGATGATCACGATTTTAGGGTGCGCACTAGGAGTGATCCATCACATGGACACTGGTAATCAACCACCCATCAGATCTTGGCCAATCCGCTGATCTAGAGCAGTGGAAGAAGTTGTCATAGCAGAAATTGATAAACTGTTGGACAAGGAATGCTTGAGTTAAAGAGCCCATGAGCTTCCCCTGTCCTAATTGTCAAAAAGAAGGATGATACTAACCAGGTAGTAATAGATTACCGCAAGCTCAACAGCATTACAAAAAAGGACTCATACCCTTTGCCATGAATTGATGATGCGTTGGACCGGTTGGGGGAGCTTGTTACTTCTCCACAATGGATTTAATACCTGGGTATTGGCAGATTGAGTTACCTGCGGTGGAACAAGAAAAATTCACCATTATCATGTCAAAAGGGCTTTTTCAACTGACATGTATGCCCCAAGGGCTGTGTAATGCCCCAGCTACATTCCAACGGGAAATGAACACTATCCTTGGCAACCTGAAGCTGTCATGCGCTCTTGTATACCTTGACAATATTAATGTTTTCTCCCACACATTTTCTGAGCACCTTAGCCATCTGGAAGAGGTAAAACGCCGGCTGGCTGAGGCCAACATCAAAATTAAACCCTGGAAATGCCATTTTTTCAAGGATCAGCTAGAGTACCTTGGGTTAGTAGTTGATGCAACAGGACTGAAGCCCCAACCGGTTAAGGTGGAGGCAATTTGGAAGTTGGCTATACCAAGCAGTAAGCGAGTTATACAAGTATGTTTAGGGATGGTTGGCTACTATTGCCGCTTCAAACCAAACTTTAGTTGTATTGGAGGGCCACTGTTTGTGTTATTAAAAAGGATGTCACGTTTGAATGGATGGAACACTGTCAACGCCCCTTTAATACTCTTCAAACAGCGTTGATTGAGGCTCAGTGCTACGCTACCCAATTTTAAAATGGAATTTATTATACAAACGGATGCATCTCTCTCCGCTGTGAGGGCAGTTCTGTTCCAAAAAGATGATGAGGGGGAGGAGCACCTAGTGGCATACTGCAGTCAAAGCTTGAATAGCCATGACATAATTATAATGTGACTGAGTGGAAGTGCTTAGCGGTGATTTATGCTTACAAGAAATTCAGAGTATATTTGCATGTTGTAAAATTTAAAGTTGTAATGGATCACGCCTTGTTACACTGGCTGCAGAACTTTAAGGAGCTGGAGGGCCAGCTAGCACGATGAGCTTTGTAAAAATTAATCTTGGTTGATTATTGGCCCTCAACCCAGTAACCTTTTTACTGAACATGTTCAATTTCCTCATGCACTTTGTCGCGTTGTATAGATTGTATTAATTGATAATAGTATGGAGACTATTATCCATAGTTGAGATTAAACTATTATTAGGCCCAACGCTTCAGCCAATATTTCCAATATAACACTCTGTAAGTCGTACTTGTAGGGATTCAATCCCCATATTCCTGTACACCCAATTTTTGTTAAAATACCCCAGTGACAGTCTCTCTCAGCCCAATACACAATCGGCAGCTATCCCTGATTGTGGTTCCTTCATCTATAGATCCCCACTCAGATCTTTACTCTTCCCTCTGAGAGTCTTCCAATTATTGCCTTCTGCAATAATATCCTTGAGATGGAATGACACAATGAAAGCTGATAGTCTAACTATACACCAAATTGACAATATTATTGTAGATAATATTGTTGTTAATAAAAAACATTGGTAATATTATTGGTAATAATAATGTGTTTATTATAGTAAATCCTAGGGAATTATATAGTAGGGGATTCAGCTGTCTAACCCTCAGTTGAAACCTCTTTGATGAAACGGCATCTGTTGCTGTTAAATCACCCTTCCTCATCTCAGCAGCGATGGTCTTCCCCATCATGGCTAGCATTCTGTCATTGGACATCCTCGAGACCTCAAATGAAAAAGAGTTGCAAAACGTGTCCCTAACGTTTTTCTCTCGATCCAAGAAAACCAACCATTATTGGCTAGCGACCTGCTTGGGTAATGGGACTTATTACCCATTATGGCAGGTCACTTCACCAACCAATTGATTCGCTAGTTGCAGGCAGCATCACTCACCTAACAACTTGCTATTCATTCCCAATCAGTCAGTGATGAAACCTGACTGATCCCAATTGGTACACCTGATAGTTAATCACTATTAGATGCCCCTATTTCGTCGGCTACTCCACCTAATGAGATCTTAGGTATTCATCTGGATCGATCCCAATGGATACAACCAGGTGAATATCCCAAAATCCCCCAAACGTAGTTCCTCTGAAACTTGGGCCAACTGATTTCTGATTCACCTCACCTTAGAAAATTTTCCCCTAGTGACACCAGGTAATCTAGCAGGCTGGGAATATGAGCAAAAATCCTAACACATCCCCCTCTTGCCTAGATTTCCAGCAAGAAAAGGACTGGGGCATGAGAACACCGCTTTGGACACCTGGTCAAATACTTCATTGGTTCTAGCGGAGTAATATTTTCAATACTCAACACTGCTCAGGATGATCTTCAGCATACATCATTATTCCTCTTCCTCCTCGCTACCACCTTCTCAGAGCGCGGTCCCCATGACCTTTTGTCATGCTGGGCTGATCAATTTACTCATGACGATATTAGTCCCAGGATCCAGTTTTCCCCCATCAGGGTATATGACCTGCTGTCATATTCAGGATTCTTGGTCCGGCGTCCTTGATTTCCTGATTTTCTCCTCATCCTAGACAGGAGACTCTTGCCGTCAATATTCATTTTGTGGCTTGATTAAGTTTACTTATTTTTATTTGCCCTCATTATTTCGCTCATAACCTCTTGGCTGTAAGTCATTCCTAATTCTTTCTTTGGAAAGCTTATCTCATTAATTTTGAGATTAATTTCCCCAAAATTGGAGCCTAATGGATTATAGAGTTCATAATGTCAACTTCTATATAAGTCTGACATCCCCCTCTCGTCCAGCTCATATGTCAAATTCCAAATCTCGCTACCAGCAGCTCCTCAATAGTCTGTCTGATCCAGACCTCCGTCTCTTCCAGCAGATGAGTTGGGATTCTTGACGGAACCTCTTTTATGGTCCTTCCAGGACTCATACGCCTAGTCTGGCGCAAGCGGCTAGTCCTTCCATTGAATTACCATAAACAGTAACTGATCCCTCCAAAACCAGGCTGGCCATTATTTCAAACAACTCTCAGCTGACTCTTCCCTTGCACTCAATTCCAGAGTTGGACTTCAAAACCCTCCTGGATTTGGCTCCCTTTGCTGATGCTCCTAGCATCATTGTAGATGCTCCAGATATTATGACAGTTGCTCTGGATTGTTCATTCATGGCTGGGTCAGACCTGCTTTCTGAGTTCCTCTTCTGACTCAGTCAATTTTACAAACCCGCTGTACTGGTTTCTGAGCTCTCAGTTGGTAACAGCATACACTTTGAGCTCCCCTATGCTGAACTCTGGGCCCAAGTCACTGAGGCTTTGACAGTCGCGCTGAATCCCTCTGATCTTAACAGCCTTCTGGAATGGGAAACTGCTATTATGCTCTTCACTTTGCTGGCCAAGTTCTTTGAAGTTGGTCTACAAAGCTTCCAGCCTTGCCTGGTTTCCACCGGTCATTCAGCTTTAGCTTCTGTGAAGCCATAGTCACCGCTTGCAGTATGCAATCCTCTCTCTGCACAACTACCTTTTCTCTGGAGCTTCCCATTGGTATCTTCCGCTGATGGCATTAATAGGGGGCATGATTCAGCAACCCCCATTGAGTATTCCTTTTTGTTGCCAGCCTACATGTCCGGTGTCCTTGATGAAGCCCGTTGGCAGGTGCTCAAGACAAATCTTCCAGCTCCAGTGCCATATCAGGATTACTTGGGGGCTTTTTTTGTCAATTGCCTCTTTCTTCATTGCTGCTATCCTCTCCACTCCAGGGTTTCACTATTGGCATCTTCTGATATTTCAATTTCCCTTCCCTAGTAACTTTTTCTCAGGGCTTGGCATCCGCTCAACAAATGTGGTTTCATGTAGGTCTCGCCCTCACAAGCGTCTGATCGCATATCAATTTTGACAGGCTGTTTATTCCTACTGCGATCCATCCTCCCTCCCCAAAAAGACATAGGTGGAATCATCCCCATACTGAGGACAAACAATAAAAATAAAAAAATTCTAAAAACATATTGGCTTTTTTATCTATGCAGTTTTATAATCTTTTTTTCCAATATCTTTATCAATTTTTTATATTTATTCTTTTTTTTTTACTATGGGACTTGACCTTGTTTTGGCTCAGAGGTCCATCTTTTCCCCCAAACTGGGTCCTGGGTACTTAAACCTACCAGTTTTCCATGGTTCAGAGGCCCTTTTTTCGGACTTAACCATCTAGATTGGTTCAGAGGTCCTTTTTTGGACTTGACCTAGTAATCAGGACATGACCAACTTAATGGTTCATCAGTCCTTTGTGAACTCTTATTTTTACATTGATCCGTCACTTAATATACTTAGCATGGACTCAATTCACAACTCTTTTATCCAGGAGATTCTTGATGGAGTAGGCATCAGTCGCCCTCTTGGTGATCACTTCAAATGGACCTAACCATAATGCATCTAGTTTGTTTCTTATTCTGAAACCATGTGTATCACAAAAGGCTACTCTTTCCCCTATTCAATATTCTGCTAAGGCTGGTCAGTTCTTGTCATTCATCAATTTCGCTTGTATCCTTTTCTTCAAGGTTGTATCAAATTCTTGCAATTGCATATCAATCAGGATACTCGTCAGTTGGTTCAAGTATTGCTCAGTACTCATCCCCAATGTAGGTTCCACCACCAAATATATTATCAGTGGCAACGCGGCCTTTCTTCCATATAGTAATTCAAACTGCATCTTTCCCATCGCCATATGATAACTAACATTGTAGGCGAACGTCTCCAAACTCAGGTACATTCCACACACAGAAGTCCTTCCTGTGACTAGCTTCCTCAGCGTTGCAGCCAGCATCCCATTGACCCATTCTACCCATCCGTTTATCTCCAGCCAGTATGGTACTGACATGATACCTTGGATCCCCATTATTTCATTTAGCCTCAGGATCATATGAGATGTGAAGTTGGTCCCATTGTTGCTCAGTAGGACTTGCGGACATCCATGCGGGTATACTACTTGATCCAGGATGAATCTCGCAGTACTGGTAGCATCTACTCTGGTTAGGGCTTTTGTTTTGACCCATCTCATCAGATGGTCGATGGCAAATAAGATATATATTTGACTCCCCCTGTGCTCATCGCCAGTGGTCCCATCACATCAATGGACACTGTGTGCCAGGCGAATCCAGGGCGGACCAGTTGGTATCCAGTTGTGTTCTTGTGTGGTTTGTGCAGCTGGCACTCCACGCAACAAGCCAGATGATCTGTGACATTGTAGTTGATTGATTACCAGTAATAATACTGGCAAATATGGTTGGTTGTTTTCCTCAGGCCTCTGTGCCTGACAACCTTGTGAGCTGCTTGTACTATTGTGGCTTTTTCCGATGGTTTTGGGAATAATAACTGCTTCCCATTAATCATCCTAAATACATGTCCATCCATAGTCTCGTTGTTTTCCATCGCTTTTTGAAGTGCACCTTGGATTTCTTGAGGCTCTTCCCCAAATCTTCCTTTGACCATTCTCTGGAATAGCTCATCTGCCTGCAGGTATACCAACTGGACCATTGGCAACTGCGATAAGCCATCCACATTCTGGTGAGAAGCCCCCACTCAGTGGATTATCTCATAATCATAAGCATGAAGCTTAAGTGCCCATTGGGCCAGTCATCCTTCCAGTTCCCTTAGATTGTGCAGCCAATGCAGCGAAGAGTGGTCCGTCACCACCTTAAAGTGCATTCTGTGGACATACATTCAAAACTGCTTGCATGCATATATGGCTGCAAAGCATTCCCACTAAGTCACGGTGTAGTTCCTCTCAGTGGCTGAGAGTGTCCAGCTCACATACTCCACCAGATGTTCATCCCCAAGTTTGTCTACTTGGCTCAGTATGGCTCCAATTGCCATCAACAAAGCATCAGTTTGAATTATAAACTCTCAATCAAAATTCGGATATTTCAGAATCAGCAAATCTATCAAAAGCTGGCGTAACTCATCAAAGGAGTCCTGGGCCTCTTCATTCCATACAAATTCTTTTTTTGGATCCTTTATTAAATGAAATAAAGGCTTAGCTATTCAGTATCTGTCCCAAATAAATTTTCTATAGTATCTGACCATCCCAAGGAATACTTGGATGTCTCAGACACTCTTTTGGTACAGCCATGCGCTCTATAGCTGCTATCTTCTGGGTTTGCAGCTGCAACCCATTTGAGTTGATCACAAATCCCAGGTATTCCAACTCTTTCTTGAAGAAGTGGCACTTCTTGGCTTGATCTTAAGGTTAGCAATGGACAGTCTCTTAAAAACTTCTTCCAAGTGGTGCAGGTGATCAGTAAACGTTCTACTGAACACATTGATATCGTCCAGATATACCAGGACGCACAACAACTTCAGGTCACTTAATATCGCGTCCATGGCCCTCTGGAACGTCGTGGGCGCATTGCAAAGACCCTGGGGCATCCTCATCAGCTGGTATAACCCCTGCGCGTTAATAATCACACATTTTTCTTGGTATTCTTCTGGCAAGTCAATCTGCCAGTATCCTGAGACTAGATCCATCATATAGAAATACTTCGCTTCTCCTAATTGATCCGGCGCATCATTGATCCTCAGTAGGGGATACAAATCCTTCTTTGTAATTTTTTTCAGCCTCCGGTAGTCAATCACCACCCAGTTCAATCCATCCTTCTTCTTTACAATCAGAATAAGACTCGCCCAGGGACTTGACAAAGGAACTAGAAGCCCATGCTTCACTAGTTTGCTGATCTCATCCTCCACTACCTCTTCAGCGGCTTTTGATCTTTGGATTAGTCTCATCCTTATCAGTAGATTTTCCCTGATGTCCACCTTGTGAATTACGTCTCATGCACATCCCAAATCGTGGTCATCCTGAGCAAACACTTCCCAATATTTATTCAAATAATTCAAGCACCTCCTCCTGCTGGACTTCCAGCAGATCAGCGAGCTGCTCCCAATCAGCCAATATGTAGATGCTTCCAGCCACTCCATCTGGTAATCCCATATTATTAAGAGACCCAAAATTGTGGATTCATCTCAATTCTGCCATTGGGATCAGATGAATAGATGCGATGATCTGATTCCTCCTGATCTTCATCAGTTTTTCACTCAAATTCGCCAGGAGAACTCATATTTCTCCATGGCCCAGCATTACTATCCCAGGAGCCACTCATGGCTCCACTCTGGACTTCTTCCAGGGGCTTCCAATTTCCCCATACAACAGCTCCAGAATCTCCAAAGTCAACCACGTGTCAACTATTATATACAATCTGGCCAGTATGGTCTTTTCTTTCTTGATCCTTAATGGAAAACCCCAGTTTTCTAGGATTTCCGCTGGCATCTCGCGTCACTTCCTACCAACTAATTGGTATCAAATTGGTACAATGCCATCATTGTATATCAGAATAATGAAGTTGTTTCTCCTTTTCAATGGAGCTTCAAGTCCTTCTGGTACACCAATGGTAACGTCTGACCCAGGATAGTCAACATATTATCCTAAAAGTTACATTTAACTCCATACTTCTGTAGGAACTCCATTCTGATCAGGATATTGTAGTTTTGGTCTGCCAAAACTATTGCTGGCATGGATACAACTAACAACCCAAATTGTAGTGGCAGTTCACTATAAGCTCCACAGGAAATGGTGGTGTTCAGCCCAGCTGTTCCATATTCTCTCTTGTGTTCCAAGTCTGACGAGATCTTCATCCTCTTCACCAGCTTGGTCAACACAATATTGATGGGTGCTCCTCTGTTGACAATCGCCCTCACCCTCACTCAATTCACTTGAATATCTATATATGTACACTTGGAGTATTGTAATATAGTATTTACTGAGTGAATGGCGGCGTTAATAGCCGAATCTAGGGTGTGAATAATCTGCACCAATAATTCAGGAAACAATTCCTTTATCACGCCAAGGGGGATAGATAGATTAGCTTCATCTAAACGTACATTTGATAACTCATCAGGATTCTTGGCAGTTCAAATCTTCTCTGCCAGTTGTCGGGCGTATGGCCAGGCAACTTCCTGAATTATCTTGGGGTCAATCTTCTTTGCCTCATCCCTGGTCACAGCATTCACATCCATGTTGACCACTTGGTATAGCTGATCCTGCTCATTGTCTATGAACAGATCGCTAATGTCTATTTCTTTATTAATGATATTGGGAGGAACAGGTTTCTCCGCTGCACTATACTGTTCCTTTTCTTTTTAGCGGGCCCTTTTCCCAAATCCTTGGCAGCTGCTGTCTTCTTGGCCTGGACCACATTAATCTGATCCTTCAGCTTTTTGCAGTGTACAGCAAATTGTCCTTTCCCGCCACACTGATATCAGACCTTCTCTTTCTTGCTTAACTGTCTGAATTCTTTGTGCTTATTTCCCAGCACAGTTCAGTTGATGGCCTCTTTTGCTCCTTCGTTTCCATTCATGGGATTCAGATATTGGATTGGATTAGACTTGAAGCTTCTATTTGGGGCATCAAACGTCACTCCCAAAATCTTCAGGTTGTCTACCATTTGTGAGGTAGTTATCTCCATCGCAAATACAGAAGACATCATTTGATGCAAATTGTGATAGGCTGAAGCCACTTGCAAAGCGATTGTAGAATCAAAGTCATCTAATAATTTCGCTCCAGCAAGGGCCTGCAACTCCTGGTAAAATTGATCCGCGAAGCTAGCAAGAGACTTGTCTTTATTGAATTGAATTTCCATAAATTCTTGCTTGAGTTTTGACATGTGGGTTGGACTCCCGAGCTCCTTCATTATGGCCGCCTTTGCCTTGGCATACAAACAGCTGTCCCCCTCCAAGTGGGTAACACTAGGTTCTGACAGTCGGTGTCCAGGCAGTTCATGACCATCAACGCCTTTTGACGATCCCCGTATCCATTTGTAGTCATGTCAAACAGTCAGAAATAATCTGGGGCGTTATCCTAAGGAATGTTGGAAATTTTGGTGTTGCTCTAAATTACTCCAAGTAATTTTAGGCCAATTCTCTTGATTTGGCTACTAAGCTAACTTGTGGAGTGACTTTGGGCATCATCTCTGAAATGGCATTAAAGGTGGGTGGCATATTTCTTGGAATATTTGACTTCCCAAGTATCATATGAGGACTTCTCTCTTTGGCATCGCTAGCCATATTGGGATCACAAGCATATCTGTGAGCTTTCAAGTCCTCCACTTTTTTATCAATTTCTCAATATCCACACTGAACTTTCTTAAACAAATGTGATCAACTTCTCACTCCGTTTTCAGGAATAGAACCTCTCAAATGAGGTCTCCTTCTTTCTTCTTCAAAGAGTTTACTTTGCTGAGTAACTCGTTTCCAAAGTTAGCTACATTTTCTACTCCTTCCTCCACCTTGGCAACTCATTCTTCCAAGGCCGCGAACTCCTGATGGTCTGCTGAGTTTAAGGCATTCTGATTCACAGTGGCGATCTCAGTCCACAGCTTGCGCATTTCTTCTTTATATGACATTATAATAGATTCTTTAATCAACTACCCCTTTAGTGAGCACCAACTTGTAAAAATTTACTCTTGGTTGATTATTGGCCATCAACTCAGTAACCTTTTTATTGCACAGGTATGATTTCCTCATGCACTTTGTTGCGTTGTATAGAATGTATTAATTGATAATAGTATGAAGACCATTATCCTTACCTGAGTTTGAACTATTAATTAGGGCCAATGCTTCAGCCAGTACTTCTGATTAAATACTCTATAAGTTGTACTCGTAGGTAATGTTCCCTATACTCTTGTCCACCTGATCTTTGTTACAATACCCCAGTGACAGTCTCTCTCAGCCCAAAACACAATCGGCAGCTATCCCTGATTGTGGTTCCTTCATCTCTAGATCCCTGATCGGATCTTTACTCTTCCCTCTGAGAGTCTTCCAATTATTGCCTTTTACAATAATATCTTTGAGATGGAATGACACAATAGAAGCTGATAGTCTAATTATACACTGAATTGACAATATTACCATAGATAATAATGTTGTTAATAAAAAACATTGGTAATAATATTATTGGTAATAATAATGTGTTTATTATAGTAAATCCTAAGGAATTATATAGTAGGGGATTCAGCTGTCTAACCCTCAGTTGAAACCTCTTCGATGAAACAGCAGCCATTGCCATTGAATCACCCTTCCTCATCTCAGCAGCGATGGTCTTCCCCATCATGGCTAAGATTCTGTCATTGGACATCCTCAGGACCTCAAACGGAAAGAGTTTAAAAACGTGTCCCTAACGTTTTCTCTCGATCCAAGTGAATCAACCATAATTGGCTAGCGACCTGCTTGGGTAATGGGACTTATTACCCATTATGGCAGGTCACTTCACCAACCAATTGATTCGCTAGTTGCAGGCAGCATCACTCACCTCACAACTTGCTATTCATTCCCAATCATTCAGTGATGAAACCTGACCAATCCCAATTGTTACACCTGATAGTTAATCACTATTAGATGCCCCTATTTCGTCGGCTACTCCACCTAATGAGATCTTAGGTATTCATCTGGATCGATCCCAATGGATACAACCAGGTGAATATCCCAAAATCCCCCAAACGTAGTTCCTCTGAAACTTGGGCCAACCAATTTTGATTCACTTCGCCTTAGGGAATTTTCCACTAGTGACACCAGGTAATCTAGCAGGCTGGGAATATGGGCAAAAATCCCAACAGCCCTTAAACTACAGGCTTACAACTTTGAGATCCTTCACCAACCAGGAGCAAAACACCGGAATGCTGATTGCTTGTCAAGACTACTAACTATTGCAGTTATGGCGGATTTGTGTGATATTATGCATGACAAGATGCTAAGCAGAAAGTATGATGATGAGCTGCCCCAATTCTTCAAAGTGTTGAATGATATGTGAGCCAATACTTTCCAGTGGAATGGTGAGTTGTACAAGCGGATTGGCAACTCTACAGTAAATTTTCTGCGACCCTCAATGCAGCCTAACATTATCTTGAGCGCACATAGGGCAGTTGGGCATGGTGGTATGTGCAAAACGTTGGAATTATTGCTGCCTTAGTATTACTGGGAAAGCATGAACTTCAATGTGCTTGATACTATATAGTCCTGTCACCAGTGCCAAGTGGAAAAGCTGTTCCACTGGAAGACCTCATCATTTTTAGAAGCCGCACTTTGCTAGACATATGGTTTCCCTTGATGTTGTCAGCCCCCTGCCAATGGTAGCTAACCGGTCAAAGTATATCCTGGTGGCAATTGACCACTTGACCAGGTGGGTTATTCACGGGCCATTTGGGATTTGGGAGCAGTTAATGTGGCTAATTTTGTAATGGAATGCATCATTCAGTGTCACAACTGCTCGTCGTTTATCCTTACTGACAATGGCACTATTTTTCCTCTCAAATAAAACCCAAGCTCAACGAAATGATGGACATCTATGGGGTTCTAACAACTTCATATTAACCTGAGTCCAATGGAATGGTTGAATGTGTTAATGGGACCATAGTGAACATACTCCAGAAGTTGGTTACAGATAGGCCCTCCGATAGAAATACCCTCCTTTCTACCATGGTGTTTGCCTACAACATTAGCTACTATTCTGCCACAGGGAAAAGTCCATTCCAATTGCTTTATGGATGGCACCCCTCCCTGCCCGCACTTCTATATGCCTGTGTAGAGGACACTGGCAGAATGGATCCGCAATGCTAATTGACCATCCTAATGAATACGCTGATTAAATTACAAACTGAAACATACTCGTTCAGTTTAGCCAAGAAAATCAAAAGCCAGGCTGCCAAACAGGTACAAAGAAGTGGCCTAGAACAGTTCAAAGATGGAGACATGGTCCTATTCAATGATTAATGTGGGTTTTGCCAGAAACACAAGATGGATAGTATCTGGATTGGGCCATTCAAAGTCATTGAGAAGACAGGTATGGATGCATATATTATCAAGGACCCTGCTAGCAGTCAGATCATCAACCGAGTACATGCAAAGTTCCTCTGAGCGTATAAGCAATAGAAGCCTTATTGTCCGGTCAAGGAGGGGGTAATGTCACAATTCCAATATGACTGGATGATAAGCCCTAAGTTGTTATGGTGGAACGGATGGAATCTGCTGAGTTTGATATGAGTTATGGTAATTTGAGTGCCTCAAAGTGAGGCAATATTGGGCTGTTGGGAAATCGCCTCAAATTAGGCGTTGTGAGATTAGTGAATGAAGAATTGATGAAACCAATGAGATACAGCGAAAGAATTATCTAAGCCATGAAAGTGGCATCATCCAAAGTTGCTATGATATAAGTGAGATGAGACAAGTGAGGAGAATAGGTTGTTGACAATATAGTGTGAGCAAAACAGCGAGAATCCGCTGTAGTTATTATATTAAATAAAAAGGGTATAGTGGGAGCAAGTGCTCCATATTTATTAAATAAGTTTAATCTGTTGTTTTGAGGTCAACGATCCTCATATCGCTGGTCCTATTGCTCAGTGGTCGAACCCTGTGCAAAAATCATTTACAGCTTATCTCAACAATAACGCCAATTTTATAACAAAGTTTATTAGCAAAGTCTACTACTAATTTTTCCAAAATGGATGCCCAAAAACTTCTTTTTTTATAAAATAATTCACTCAGGTTTCTATAATCCTTTATTATCACATCCTTTCATCCTATATGACTAATCTTCTCCTTGAAAATTCAGCAACACCAGAGTTTTACCATTGGTGTCTAGGCAGATAATGGTTGTAACCACACTTTTCACAATCACTGTATCAAAACATGGTCATTTTGAACATCCGAAAAATGCAGGTTCATTGTCCCTGTAAAATTATCTAAGTTTTGGGTACTACAGAAATTATAAGAGATTACAGGATCAGTAGTTGCATGAGATGTGAATCTAAGAACCCTAGATGCAACTGGAATGTTCTCTGGGTCATCAAAAGATTTCAGCAAAAGTGCTAGGTAAGTTTTAGCAGTCTAATTTATTTAAGCATTGCTTTCCTCTTTAAATATAAGTCAATTTTGCATAGCTCCTTTATTTAACCGAGGTAAGCTGACCAGGGGAAGAGTAATACCAAATTACATAAGGGGATAGGGGAAGGCGAAGTGGAACTGAATTAGGCATCCAAGAGTAGATGAGCTACCCCTGTTGCCAGCCGGTACTTCCAGGTGTGGGGCGGGGTTGAGTATGCTACTCTGAGTGAGTTCCCCTGTTATGAAGCAGGTGTGGAGGAAGGGGTCCACATGTAGAAACCATACTGGGAAACATCCCTTAATGAGCCTTTGCTGCCTCGGCTTCATGTATCCATAAAGCCAGGCTTGGAAGTGTTCCAGTAGGTGAACGTGGAGTCTACTAATTATCCCACGGATGGTTGGTATGGTACCCTTGAATTCATCCAAAGCAATGGTTTGGATTGTCCACATTGCGATGGATACTATTAGGGAGAAGAGGGTAGGTGGTATTGGAAATTTGAGCTGGAGCGCAAGGAGGCTCCTGGAGATAGTAAAATTCCTGATTATCTTGGATCCTAAGCGGCGCGTAACTTCCCTCTATATGGCTCTTGATGTGGGCATGCCTCAAGGCGGTGGTATAGGATGCCATCCCCTCCACACACTGCGCACTCCACATGGAGAGAGTTTTAGCAATCTGCTGTTCTATAGGTTCTTCTGAGGCAGCGCCAGGTGTTGGCTCTTAACCTTGGCTGGAGGGGCAGATGATGTGTTAGCCTCCATATTGCCTTCTTCGTTGCTATGTCATATGGGATATCTAGAGCATCCAGGTAGTCAATTCTTGCTATGTTTGGGGCCACATCCTGTGTGTCCCTCTGGGGGTTGTCCTCTGGGTTTCTTAGCGTGAAGTGGGCTCTGGGCCTTCCCCTTCCCTGATTAGTGCCTGTGAGTGTGACTGACCACCCCATGTGTCAGATGGTGCAGAGAAGGTGTTTGAAGTGTAGGGGAGCTCCATGAGGGCCACTGCGGTGGGGTGTTTTGCAAAGTATGTGAGCAGGCTGGACGGGTTGTGTAGTTTTAATAGTCTAGCGCCTGTGCAAAGTTGGCCTTCACTTCTCTGGACCAGTGTTGTTGCGGGAGGTCTGAGGCAAGGACTTCCTTTATCCAGGTGCCCAGTATATGGTTGGCGTGGACCTCAAAGTCCATTAGGCCCATGCCTCCACTGGAGCGTGGGCCAAAGAGTGTTTCCACCCGTACAGGTGGCTGGTCCCTGGCCACAACCATCCCTGGATAAGCGCGTGGATTGAGAATATGAAAGTAGGTGATAAGAATATTGCATGTGCGGGGAACCACAGTATCAGAAGGATGAGTGTGTTGGCAACTGTTGCTCGCCCCGTTATCCTGTGGATCTCTGTTAAGGGATGTTATACGGTTGGTCATCCTCTGTAGTAGGTTGTCCTTCATTGTCTCGTTGGCGTACCCTCCTGTCTCCAGCCAAACCCCAAGTTGGCTGACAGGGTTGGTTGAAGGAGGTGATGCAAAGGTGAGGATGAGGGGGTTGTTTCTTTGTGGGGGGCTGTGAGGTTTGGGTTTTGTGGCCCAGTTGTTGGTTTACTTGCCTAAGAGTATTATTTCCATTTTCCTTTTGTTAAACGATGCATTGCTCACCTTGGAGTATTCCTCTAAAGTGTGTTCCAGTTGGCGGGAATCATTGTTGTTAGCTATACCTGTCATGCAGTCATCCGCAAAGACTAGTATCTTGACTGGTAACTGGCCTTATGCAGTTATGCACATAAGGCGTGAGTTAGCAACGTGAAGGAGTGAATCAAAGCTGAAGTTGTGCAGCAGCAGGCTGAGGGGGACCCCTTGTTTGAGCCCTCTGCGTGGTTCAGTCTTGTTTGTTAGAAAGCCAGGGCCACATGCAGCCAAGGATGCAGACTCTGTGAGGAGCATCGCCCAGTTTATGAATCTGGGTGGGAGTTTTAAAGCGCTCAGGCATGCCTTCAGGTACGGCCAGCTAACGTGGTCGTATGCCTTCTCCTGGTCTAGAAAAACCAGAGCTCCAGATGTTTTGGATTGACCTATGTTGGCAATGGAGTGTATATTGGTCCAGATTGAACGCCCTGGTATGAACCCAAATTGATTGGGTGACAGGATATTAGAGGCTATTGTTCCCAATCTGGATGCTAAAAACTTTTGTAAGTAGATTTGTATCTGAGTTAGAGAGCGCAATTGGGCGCCAGCTGGCCAGATCCAATTTGTCAACCTTTTTGTACAGAATTATGACATAGGAGTCCTGGCCGTCAGGTAGGAGATGTATCTCCAGCAGGCATTGGTTCATGGATGCTAAGAGGAGGGGGTGATTTGCTTGAAATATTTCTTATAAAATTCGCAGGGTATCCCATCAGGACCTGGGCATTTCCTACAAGGTGCACCGTGGACTGCATCCCAGAGTTCCTCCTTTGTTCTTATGTTTAGGAGGTTGTAGCCAAGCAGTTCACTTTGTATTCCAGCAGCGTGTATAAAAGTTTTAACTTTTTGGGGCTCTGTTGGGGTGTCACGATGTAGTTCAGTGTAGTAATGATGTACTTCCATTTTGACCTCCGTTGGGTCCGTTGCCACGGTGCTGTCAATTTTGCGGACCTGTGTGCACATGGGCCAGTTACCATGGGAGTGGAATTGGCGGAAGAAGTACGTTGATCAGGTTTTGCCTTCTTTTATGAATTTACCTTTTCTTGATACCTTAATTCAGCGTTGGTGTTCAAAAATGAGAGCATTTAGGCGGTATGATATTTCCGCCCATTTTTTCCTCAGTTTGGGCTGTAGATGGACTTCAGGGCGTTGAGCTCGAGGTGGTCCAGCTCTGCCAAGGTGCACCTGATTGTAGCTGTGGTAGCGGTGTACTTACGTGAGGTTTTGTGGCAAGTTTTATTTATTAGTTCAGTTTTGAAATTTTCCCAGGTTTTAATGGGATCCAATACTAATGGGGTTGTGAATTCTGGGTTTGTGGCCTCTTGTTTGACCCATCTGGATATTTCAGGAATTTTTATGTTTTCTGGGTGTAGCTTCCTCCAGGTCAACACCTTTGCGCTCGAGTTTGGGTTGGTGAGAGCTGCACCTAGGTGATTCAGTGGTCAGAAAAATTAATTTTTTGTTGCAAATTTAAAAATGTTCAAGTGGTGGGTTTTCAGTGTGAGGATGTAATCAATGCAGCTCATTGAGATGAGCATTCCCTCATGTATGCTGGGGTGGGTCATGTTGGGAAGGAGTGGTGACCCAGGGGGAGAGGGTATCATGTAGGCCTAGGGATGCCTTCATTGCATGGAACACTTTGTGCCCCAGTGGGTATCCCCTGGTATTAGGCCATTGGTCCATGTTGGAGTTATCTCAACAGTTGAAGTCACCCAGTAGAATGGTATCAGATGGGAGGGCGAGCGTTGGGATGGTTTTGAGAATTGTTTTCTCTCAGCTGCAGTTCATGGTGTGTAGATGCTTGCTATCAAAATTGTGTCTTATTGGTTTATGACCTTTGTAACCAAAATTCAGCCATGAAGATATGAGGAGGAGTTTTTAATTTTTAGTTTTTTGTTATTTATGATGACCACCCCACAGTTTGTCATCCATACTGATAGGGATGGTGAGACCCTGGCTGACCAGGATCCTTCTTCCACCTGTATACAGTGAGTTTCTTGATGGCAAAGATATCTACGGGAGGTTTTAGCAGGAAGTCCAGCTTTCTAGATTGGGATGTATAAGCCCTGGCTCCCACAATTTTTAGTGTCCCTATTGTCACTGAAGTGTCCACAGCGCCTCAGGAGCAGTTGGGAGGGCCGCCAAGTCCACACCCAACGCCCTTATTACTGGTCCTGCTTCATGTCATAGGGCCAGTATATTCTGTGGCATTGTCCGATTCCATACTTTATGTCAATTTCTTGTGGAAATTTCAGGATTTTAGAATTTGTACATATTCTTCCGAGTGTGACCCTTGGTAAATTATAGCGGTGCGCTGATATGTTTCTGTGGTTTTGGGGTGCAAATTTGGAGGATTGGGTCCCGCTTTTCCACCCATAGTGGAGCCAAGTTGTTCTGCTAAATTTGCTTGATTATTGTCATTTTGTAGTTCAGTCACATTGTTGAGAAAATTTTCATTTTGGGCGTACTGCTTTGATTGGGTGACTCCAATAATTTCTTTTGTCCTCCTCAGTTTGGGCAGCCTGTTCTAATTGGTTGGCTCGGCTGATTTCCTCAATGTCTTCCTCAATTTTGCCAGGGTCAATGGCAGAGGCCACAAGTGATGCTGCCTTGGCCGCTCCCACTTGCGGGCCTTCTGCAGTATTTTGCATACTTTGGGTGTTACTGGGTCTATGATGAGGTAGTGCCAGCCTCTCCCCTTTGGAAGGCGTGGTTGGCATCTATCATTTTGCCAAATTCTGCGACATTTTCATCCATGGCATCATCACAGTATTTTGGGGCCATGATGCCCTCCTTCACTGGGCATGCATGTTCCTTGTGTCCCAAAGTGGTGCAGTGGTTGAAGATTGGCTGTGCGTGTTCTGGTGTAATTCAGAATAATTCTGGCACATTCCCATCTGGGAGGTGAAATTGTGTTACACAAGGGATACTTGTGTGATCCTCAGCCACCTCTAGGATCAGGTGGATTACAGCAATTGCCTTTCCTGTGCACAGGTTCAGCATCAATTGTAATCTTTGTAATTCTAACTGTTTAATATCTCCACAGTGTTTAAGTCCTGCTCGGAGCCCCTCCTCAATTTGCTTATGGGGGAGGTTGATGGGGAGCAAGTCAAGGGAGATGAACAAAGTGTTTGCTTTGTTCCATCTGGTGTGCACAGTGCGCACAATTTGTTTTCCCTCGGGGAGGGCAGCTTTGATGCATACTTTTGCAGTGGCGTCTGCATCTTCTTCAGTCTCAAGGCCCAAATTGACCCAGCTGAGTGGGACTGTTACCATGTTCATGTATACTGTATATGGGAAGAGGGAGGTCTGTGCCTTGCACACTTTCTACCACAGAGTAGGTGACTTAACCCCTAGGTAGAGTCAGAGCCCGTGCTCTACCATTGAAAGGGGTTGGCTGTACTGGATTTCTATGTAATGGTTGTGTTTCATGGTAAACTTCACAAACTTGGGAGGTGGCTCAGTTTGTGGTTTCTTGGCGGCATTGGTTCCCAGTCCCCCTCTAGGGCGTTTCTTGCCCTTCAGAGCACCATTTTGTACATTGCCTGTTATGGTTTTTTCCCAGTTTTATTAATTTTTGTTGAACACGCCCATCTTTCCTGTGTGATTATCAAAATTGCTGTTTGAATTGAATCATAGTAACTAATGTTATCATTACAGTAAAAACCTTTCATTTTGCATAACTCTGTTATAACTGAAAGCGATTGCATTTTTAGTTTCCCTCTTTCTTCATGCTATAAATTTTGATCTTTATTAACTGTAATTGTCAAAACTTCAGGAATCCTACTTTTTAAATAAAATATTACCATAAAAGGGTCATTGAGAATATTTGATCTCTTTTTTGAGATGGAAATTTATCCACATAAGTCATTGCAAATATTTCACTAAATCGACTTCTTTGCCTAACTTTGTTACTCTTTTTACTTAAAGTTGCCAAGTTCCTATGGTTGCTAATGTTGATATTCTGGTTTATAGCTCTGATTTTTCCAGATTTTCTTGATAACGTTCTAAATGTTTTATGAGGTACTGAAAATTTCCAGTTCTTTCTATATTACTTGGACTTGGCTACCCCTGTAGTGAGCACCAATGTAAACTTATGTTTAAGTGAACAAACTCGTTTAACTCTGGTAAAAAGTAGCTAGTGTATGGCGACAGCTAGAACGTCAAGTCTTCTTTATGAGTAATTTAAACCTTACTTGGGTATCTTAGAAGAGTGTATTCCCCTCAATCAAAGTAATTGATAAAAAGATAGGAAAACCTTTTTTAAAAAAAGAAGAGAGATAATGGTAAAAATATCTGGGATTAGATTTGTTTTTATAACAAAAAGAGGATTATATAATGGGGATTTAAAAAAAGGTTTAATGGTATATTTTTTATTTCTATCCCCACATAAAGCGGCAGCCATTGCCAATTGGCTTTTGATCCTTCCAGGATGACTTTGAAGAGAAGTGATCTGATATCTAGCTGGCTCATATAACTATCTTTTAATCATCTTACAGTCAGAATTAGGTAATGGAACATTTACCCTTAATAAAGCAGGTCATGTTGCTCTAGTAATTATCTAATAGCATCAAAAAATGCGTTGCAAAGTTGTGAAAGTTCTAACCAAATACCCCAATCTTTTAGGATCTCAGCCTGATTAATCCTCATACCAATTTAGCTGATAGCACATACTAAAAACCCAATTCACATAATACTATTGTCAGAAAATGCGCCTGACAAAACATTTAATGGCATTAACATTTAGATTGAAACCCAACATTGAGACCAACCATTTGATATCATTGTTGCATGTCATTAACAATTATTTTATAAACCTTCCAGTCAATCAAAATCTTATAACTAATTTGAGAAAGATTAGTATCAAGCTAATGAAATTAAACTTTTGAAAGAGTCATAACATTTTGTACTATCACTATCTACAGCTGGATAGTGTGGACATGTAAATTTCCAGCAATAAGTACACATAAGAATACAATTATAGAAATAAAGTTGTAATAGTTTAATCTAGTATTTTATAGATGACTGATGCCAAAGTTTTTATCTTAATTAATTTTATATACCTTTAAATAATAGATCAAGACTTTTTATTAATCTTATAACTAGTTGTATGAAATCAATTCAAGTTACTAATAAGGCCAAATTTAATGTTTCTATAAAGAAATACAATATATTTATACTATTTGGTTGCTTTACTTAATTAAAATATAATATCACAATATGAATAAGAATATGTTTTTAAAACTGTTTATAGAACTATTAATAGCTATGTAGCGTCATTTTTAATTAGAATATATGGGCAATTAGAAAAAGCAACTTAAGTATAAAAAACCATATTCTCTTATATTGATCCAACTTTTTTGCTTTGTTCAAGATATGTCACAGAAAAATCCCACAAAGGAACTCAAGTTGGCCAAATAAAGATTAAAGTATAAAATAAAAAGTTTGAGTACAAGGTTTATTTTAAAAAATCCATAAAAATAGGGAAGATCAATGAAAACTAAGGTATAGAAAATTATACTGATTCAAAGGGAATGAAATATCATAGAATCCAAAGGAAGGATATGAACGTGACTAGTTAAAGCCCTTAGTTGTTTGTATAAAAATCTTATCAGATATAGTACTTAGTGCATAATCCTAAGATATGATAGTCAACTACAAACTATGCAATCAATATAATTTACTATTGCACAACTTTAGGTTAAGCTTTAGTCAATATTTGACGAGCAAACAATCTTATGAGACAGCATTTAAATTATAATTGACTATCTAATTTATTAAACACTAGGGATTAAACCCAAACTACAGTTGAAATAGGGCATGAAAAATTAATGAGATAAAGTCCATTATGTAATATAAGAATGCAATAGTTGGTGCACATTTAACCAAGATGATATGTGTATGTAAACTGGTTCATAAAGATTATAATAGAGACTAAAATATGTGGATATACTTTATAATTTTTAAAAAATGTATATTTTAAAACAGAATCTTTAGTATAATATGCTATATATAGTTTTAGGTGAGACTTATATACTCAATATGCCTACCCTTAT
The DNA here is from genome assembly GCA_022478985.1 of Massospora cicadina. Taxonomy (NCBI): domain Eukaryota; kingdom Fungi; phylum Entomophthoromycota; class Entomophthoromycetes; order Entomophthorales; family Entomophthoraceae; genus Massospora; species Massospora cicadina. The sequence continues at coordinate 25,436 of JAKSZP010009508.1, read as the reverse complement.
TAATATGCTATAAAAAAAGAGAAGCTGTGCAATAATGTAAAGAGATGATAAAAATTTGATTAAAAATTTTCTGCGTAGCTTTCTGATATTATGGAACATATATACATAGCTGAATTATCTGTATTAATTTACAATATTGACTATGTAAGTTACATATAATATTATTATCTTTGAAAATATATTTATATGACATATTTAACTTAAGGACTTTTTTAATAATCAAAATAAAAAGAAAGAAGATAGATAGATAGAAAAACAACTAAGCATATTATTAGAATTATGTATGATAATAAAAGATGCTAGACAAATAAAATGTTGACTTTGTCGCCATTATATATTTGTTTTTAAAGCTTTTAAGATTTAAATTACAGGTAATTTTCTTTATATGCTTGTATAAGCATTACTTACAGTATGCATAATTGAAAAAATTAGTTGGTTGGTCCCAAATAAGATAGTTATAATAATTTATAAACAAACATGATTATAATTTATTCTGTTATACTAGTTGCAGTGCTTATCTTTGCTAGATAATGCTACTTTACTATTATATATCTAAGATAGTACATTTTACCATATATACTCACATACCATATCACAAATTCTTGTTATAAACATTTACACATATTATTTGTATACAGGGCATTTTTAACCATGTTACCATATTTGACCTTAGAAAGAAAATCTACCATAGTCTATATCTAGTACCTTTGTAAAAGAAGTCAAGATAATATTTTAGTCCATAGTGAAAGTCTGAAGAGTAGTGAGTTTATGGTATATATATATGGAAAATCATAGCTTAAACTAGAATCTTATGACTCTATTTGATAATGATAGAAATTCAGATTAAATATCATTTGTTATAGATGGATTATCCTATATTTAAGCACTTTTGATACTAGTTGAGGATATATAGAACTTGTTTATAAACTCTCAACTTATAGGGGGTATTTTAGACCTATAGAAAAAACCCTCCTAAAACCCCCTTCCTATATTACTATAACTAGTACTAATAGTCATTCTGATTAAAACGATGATTGAGTCCCAAAAACTTAGCCAGAGGGCAAAATATTTACAATGATCTAAAGTCCCTTTTATAGGCTTTGACTGGTCAAAAGATTCTTATTACTTAGGCACTTATATACTCACTGACTGTTGCAATTATTTGTCAGTCAGTCATCATGATGTCATAGGACACTCAAGTATATATACTGATCCAGATGATTATTAGATTATCATTGCAGTTGACTCCTCAGAGGAACCCTCTTTTACACCTCAGTTTTGACTGCCAATGATAGGAGAATTGCCAAAAACCCATCTGATAAGATTTTTCTCATTTGTACAAAGCTTAGAAAAGCAAAAAATAACAAAAACTGGAAGCAAATTATTTTCACAAACTCTTTTGATCAAGACTACTAATGTGCTCTTGTAGCTGCAAGAGCCACAAGTGTCACAAAAAACCAGGAGCACATAGAGCAGCAATCACAAATTCATAAGTAGGCTAGAGCTCAAATAAATTGTTAAAGAAGCCCAAAAGTTTTAAGATGATCAAGAAATTGGACTCCTCTGGGAATGAAACAAAGCAGAAAATGCAAAATTGTCTAGTGAGAAGAAGTTGTTGTTATTTAAATCAAGTCCTACACCAGACTTTAAATCCTCAAGTAATATTTAAAATTTTATTTGGGGAAGGCCTACAATAAGATGAACATTTATGATAAACAATAACAACAAAACACCAAGAAACATAGGGGCACCCCATAGGAGCTAAATTTACCTCCTGTTGCCAGCAAGACTGCCAGTGGAAGGAAGAGGGGGAGTGTCAGGGGAGGCCTGGGCCAAAACTGAACATGAATGAAGGAAAGGGTCAAATGAGAGGAAGCAAATGGGGAACCAGGATAACACCAACGGGCATTGGTGGGATGGCAGATGGCCAAACAACCAATCTTGAAAGTGATTAATGATGTGGGAGTGGAAGTGACACACAACTTCACAGGGGGTGGGATAATGCCAGAAAGTGCGTCAAGGACATTAATGTGGATCATCCATAGTGCTATTGCAACAATTAGGGATTGGAGAGAAGGGTGGATAGGGGAGGTCATGGAAAAGGTGAATATGCTATTAGATAGGCTGAAAGTCTGTACACATATGGCAAATGAGGCGCATAAAATCCCACTAGATCACCTGTGATGGCGGGCAATCTTCCAAGTGATAGACTATTGACCCATATTGACAACACACAATGCATGAAGACTGAGAGGCATTGGACTGCTCAGCAGCCCGGTACACCATTCTCAGACATCTCCACACATGGGCGCAAATCTGGGGTTGTAACAGAGGATGGTTTGTGTACCGCCAAATGTCATTTTGGGTTTCCAGAAAGTACAAGATGTCCAGCTTGTCAAGGTAGTCCACATGGGCAATGATGGAGGGACATTGGGGTACCAGTTTATTCAAAACGACTTGCCAACGGACTTCTTGCTTGTAACAGGGAGTAGGGTGACCCCTCTGGGCGGTGTGTCCACTTATGCTGATTCTTCACTCAATGCTCCGCATAGAGAGGAGAATACTTCTGAAGTGGGGCTGTCCCATGTGGGCTGCGGCAGAGGGATGAGAGGCCATATAGTTAAGTAGAGAATGGGGGTGGGTAGGATTGTGAAGGCAAAGGGCGTGGGCAGAATTTAAGTGGGCCACGCGTGACCAGTGCTGGTCTGAGAATGTGGGGTGGTTACTGTAGAAATTCAGGTACCAAGTATTTTTACTGCATGGGACCTAAAGTTGAGCAGACCCATACCACCACTATGGCGAGGGCCAAACATGACATCCAGGTTCACTGGGGGAGGGCGGCCTAACCAAAGTCACCTTTGTAGGATAACATATAAATTGGTGAATAAAGAGGAGGAAAAGGCGATGGCATGGGCCACAAAACAGAATTTTGAGAGGAGCATAAAGTTGTCAAGCACAACCTGGCCTGTGAGGGTAGTCTGGTGGGCTTTGAGGGAGGCGATGTGCTTTGTGACATTGTCTAGGATGTGGTGCTCTATTATCAACAAGGTAATTCATTCCGCCTCTAGCCACACTCCCAAATAGCGCAACAGACTAGAAGTGGGTCTTGGCATGAAAGGGAGTACAAGCGGGGCGGTATGGGGATGGGGCAAACGCACCAGAGAGTTAGCTGCTGAGGCAAGCTGACTATGGGAGCTGGTGACCATTGGGCATGGTACCGGCTGAGGAGAATGATTTTAGTTTTGGAGGCATTAAGAGCGGAGTTACTGACCCTGTAGTAATCCTGGATACTTTCCTCAGAGCTCATGCATCATGGCTCTCAGACACCCCAATCACACAATTATCAGCAAATGACATTATTTTAACAGGTGCTTGGCTTTGCACATGGACACCAGCAAGGCGGGCATACACATTGCGTAAAAGTGGGTTGAGGCTGAAGTTTTATAAGAGTGGCCTTAAAATGTCCTCTTGGTGGAGACCCCTTTGAGGGTAAATCACTTCAGTGAGGAAACCAGGGCCATGCACAGTCATTGTGGCAGACTCCTTGATCAAAACAACTCCATTTATATTTTGGTGGGGGAGGTGTTATTTGTGGAGGCAGGCTTTAAGGTAATCCCATCTGACCCTATAATAAGATTTTTGTTGGTCTAAGAACATAAGCGCCCCAATAGCCGTGGGTTAGCGGACATTGGCTACGGTGTGTATGTTGTCTCATATTGACCGCTTGGATTAAAACCAAACTGCTCAGAGGAGATTACTTAATAAGCAACTTCAACTAGGATAGTGGCCATAATTTAGCAATAACTTAGTATTAATACTGGTAAGTAATATGAGGCTTCAGTTCGCTTGTCCAGCTTATCCCCTTTCTTATAAAGCGTTATTATGTAGGCCTCATGACCCTCAGAAAGGAGGCTTATTCCTGAAAGACATTTGTTCATTGTGGCAAGAATTAGCGAGGTTAAATAATCACAATATTTTTTTGTAGAGCTCATATGAAATCCTATATGGACCTGGGCACTTCCTATGTGGTGCACTACAAACGGCATTCCAGAGTTCATTATGAGAATTTAAATTCATTAACTCCTGGTAGCAGGATATGGTGCAGATATGTGCACAATTGAGAAACTCATTGATTACAGCGGGTTGACTGGTCTGGACAAATATAACTCAGAGTAAAATTTTTAAACTTTAACTGCCGCTTCAGCTATAGTGTCTGCAACATAGTTTTTTGCTCTCGTCACCTGTGTGCAGGCCAAGCTCTGTCAAAGTGCAAAGAATCTGTAGAAAAAGTAAGAGGAGCATGTGTCAACCACCATTAATTTTTGCCGCTAACTGAACACAAACGCGATGTTTGTGTTGTATTACCAGTGCTTTGAGACGATCAGACACTTATCCCCACTTATGAATCAAGCCAGGTTGTACCCTGAAGCAGGGACATTAGACTCCAGGTGGTTCACTTCTGCTAGCATGCGCCTAATGACTTCCAAGGCAGCTTAAGAGCGTTGTAATGAAATGTGGCATGTCTGAATGATGGTGTTTGCTCTGAAGGCTGACTAGGTGAAGGTAGATCAGCACAGAACGGTGTGGCAAACTTGGTGCTGAAGTTTTAGTGTTTACCCATGCTGAAACTTGGGCGACGTGATCTCTGCCAGCTGAAGTTTTCACCATTTCGGCGCCTGTGCCACTGGGCATAATAAATTGGAGGATACTAACACCATCCTGTGGTTGGAAAAATCAATTTTTGTCGTTGTAAAGTGCACAATCTGGGGGCAATGTTTAATAATGCAAAAATAAGGTCAATGCAGGACATAGACTACAGCTGTCAATTGTGCACATGGGGATGGGACATGTTGGGTAGCAACGGTGAATGCTTGATAAGGGTATCAAAAAGCCCCAGGGTGGCTTTTAGAATGTGTAGTTTGACATGCCCCTGTAAAGGAGTAGGCGTTGGAGGCCAGCGGTTGGTGGTCAGGTTGGCCCAGCAGTTCATGTCGACAACCACAAAGAGATCAGGTGGAATTTGGCGGGAAGTTACAACTGAGAGGAAATCCTGGCAAGCGCGCGCACAGGTTGGGGCGTAAACATTAACTATAGCGTGCACTTCATCATCCCATGAAAGGACATGACCAGCACATGACCATAGAGATACAAATCTTTAGATATAAATTTAAAACTATGGGACACATGTATAAGCACCCCACAGTGCGAACACCAAAAAGAAAGGGAGGGGAAGAGTATGGTTTCCCATGTGTCCTCAGCACTGTGTGGACAGTGGGATACCTGCATTGCCAGGATGTCCACAGGTATTTTTAAAAAAACTCAGTTTTCTAGCCTGGGATCGCGAGGCCTTGAGTCCAGCAATGTTCAACATTCCTATTGTGAAGGAGACCCCCATCGCGCCTTAGGTGCAATGGGAAGGGCCCTCTTACCATTCCTGCAATGCTTGTTCAGCATGCAATTTGGCCAATTGTATATCATAATAAACTGAGTTTTACTTGTCCTTTGAGACAATATCAGTTTTTGTTTCAATTTCAGTTTTTAGGCTTTAACTTTAACTGACTTTTTGCATTGAGGTGCTCCTGTGGTGTACCTTCAGAGGTCAATACAATTTCAGGAAAGGTTGAGTTGATAGAATCAGTTTCAATTGGTGCGTAATAACTTTGCACGGGTGAATCTGACTCAAACACCTGGTCCATAAGTTGGTGGGCCCAATTTGATTAGTGAGAGAATTCTCAAAAGCCACTTTGGCTGTGAATGACTCAATATCATCTTAGTTCTGGGCAGACAGGATCACAGACGCTGACAAAGCTGCTGTCTTTGCTGCTTCTCTACGGGCCTGTTTGGCCTTTATGCGCTCTTGTGGGGACACAGGTTTTATTTGAATATAACACACCTGTACGCCCTATGAGAAGGTGGCATTGGTGTTAATGGCAGGTTTGTAATGGGAGTTGGCGCTTTTCATTGCATCGGGGAGAATTTCTTGTTGAGTGACACCCAGTCTGAAAGTGCAGGTGTGTGCTTTATGACCAAAAAGCATGACAAAAGGTGCAGATAGGGGTGCGCTATCCACCATAATCTGGAACATGCAGGAGTCCTTCACATCAATATTGATAACTGAAGTGTGTGAAATTTGGGTTAAGTCTTCCATGATAACCACGGTTGGATTGATCACTGAAATTGCTTTATCCATGCCAAGTTCCAGCATAAGCGTGAAGCGCTGCATTTCAGAGAGTATAACTCCCAAAGTTTTAAAGCTCAACCAAGAGGTGGTGCTCCAGTACTTCACGTTTCACCATTGTGGGAAGAAAGTCAAAAGTGACAAACATTTGGTTATATTTGGTCCAATGCGTGTGATTCATTTTGACCACCCATTGACCATCCATGAGATTGACCACAACGCGCACCTATGCAGTGGCATCCGCTGCTTGCACGGTTTCAAACCTGAGGTCCAACTATCTGTGGGTCTTAGAATGTGGTGCTACATATACAGCGGCTGGGAAGTGTTTGTGCACACCACCATAGAACTTTTCATAAAGTGCCGTTAGATTATTATCCAAAAAACCCAAATCCCATGCTCCACTGATGACAGGGGTTGGGAGTGTATAGTTTTTATGTACTAGTTGCATTTTTATCGCCAGGGTGAAATCTCAGGTAAATTACTCACCACTGTTTTTATCTTTATTTTGACTACCAGTGTCACTGGGGTGTTTTCTAACTTTGGATGGTGCGAAGACTGACCCTGTGCCCTTTACCACGCTTGCCCAACCTTTACCTGACATTGGGTGTACATTCATCTCCTTGTGTTGATTGTAAAACTTACCAGTCTTGAATCAAATTGGTTGCAATTAGTGATTGCAATGAGAAATTTTTTTAAAAATCCTCATGTACTATAATAACTTCTAATTGTCATCTTTAATAAAATAAACATCTTTTTAAGATCTGGCTAAATCTATTGTTGTTTTTATTTGTACTGATAACGCCAGATATAATTATATTTAGAAAAGGTTCAGGTATAGCTTTCTTGTAGTCATAAAAGTTTTAGAGAGTCCTGATATGCTCATGAGAAGCCAAATTATTTTAAAATCTAATGTTTCAACTTGATGGAAATGCTTGGAACCATGAGAAAATGTCCCAGTTACACAAGAAGTAGACCCACTGACTTGCCTGATGGTGCACCATGTATACAAGTTAATGGTCTATTGAAAGTGGCTCAACTTCTATCATCAGCTCATCCTGAGAAAGAGGGCCAAATTGGTAGTAACTAGTGCTAGCTACAAGAGCCACCACAAAGAGAATATGGATAGTAGTATGATGATACCAATGAGGTGCACCATGGTTAAGAAATTACAAGAGCTTTATCCTAAAGAGTATGTGCATAAAGATTAACATTTGAGGATACATTTATCTACATTAACTGTTAAACTAAGAAGGGTTTGAATAACAGCACTTGAAATAAAGGGAGCTGGATAACTTAAATGAGAGAGAAGTTGGAGTTCTTAGTAACAAAAATAACAAAGCCGTTTAAAGATTGAAATCCTCCTCCATGCTGAAAATCTATGCTGAGATTTTAGTTTGCTTATAGCAAAGTGTGGACACCATGAAAGTGTGATGTCTACCACATCTCAGACTATTACCTACTTTGGGAGGACTCAATACCAGTACCAATACACCAGCGATTGTATAATAACCAACACAGTTTAAACCTGACGAAGATCCCATTTTACATCTATATTTCAAAACCAAGTTCACTCCTGGTGAGGAAACTATAGCCATATTTCTTCATTTCTACAAAACTTCATGGAGGGACAGTAATAATCTGAAAACTTGTCATGTACAGGGATGTATAAGTTAAGAAATGTAGAAGGTTTTTGAGCTAAACTTTCCCCATGACACTTAGGATGAAATTAAAAACCCTTTTTTAAAATTGAGTCTGGAAGCTTTAGGAAGTTTAAAATAAAGATTCAAGAGTTCCATACTATGAGAATGGGGAAGTCTGAATCAATTGTGGGCTAGACAAACCGGTTTTACCTTAGTGCACAACAGCTTTTGATGACTGAAGCCTCAAATATAGTCACTACAAATATTATCTTACTTAGCTTGCTGGAATCACAACTGCAACTTCTGATTCACATGACTTTGACTGTGAATCCCGCTGAATCTCTAAAGGCCATAAAGGAGGCCTTGACTGACATAAAAGCTGCATATAAAACTGAGAAGAGACTAGAAACATCAGATTTATCATCAACGCTGTCCATTAGAATGATGTTTACATTGCTCAAATTTGGGATGATAAGCCTAAGGAGAAGGCTTACTGCCCAGAATAAAAGGATGTAGCCAAATTTTACCAAATTTAATTCAACAACACTAAGCAAGAAAGACATTATTGGAGAAGCTTTTTATAAAATGTCGTGATTCCAATATGACTGGACAATAAGCCCAAGGTCATCATGGCAAAATATATGGAATCTGTTGGAATTGAACTGGTAATGGCAATTCAAGCGCTTCAAAATAAGGCGATGTCAACATTTGACAAATACAAATGAAATCGCCTACAATTAGGGCGATAGTGGATTAGAAAATAACCAGTCAGAATGAGGGGAACAGTGGAACCAAATAGTCCAAAGCTATGAGCGTGGTATCATCCAAGCCGCTGAGAATATAAGCGAGATGGGCGATTAAGAGGAGGGTTGTTGTTAAGTAAGTAAGAAACCAGCGGAATAGGGAGAATCCGCGATATTAATTATATATAATAAAGTAGTTGTGGGAGCAAGTGCTCCATATTTATTTGAAGTTTATTCTGTGTTTTGAGGGCAACAATCATCAAATCGTTGGCCCTGATTGCTCAGTGGGTTGCACCTGTGCAAACTCCATTGGCGTATCTATGGAAGGTCACCAAATTTATAACAGTGGTGCTCACTACAGGGGGCCCATTGATCAAATATATATGATAAACTCTCAGTTGCCAGCTATGTCACATCAACATCAAGTTGAGAAAGAGTTTACTCATCACTCTGGGTCAGTTGCCTATGCAGAACTGAAACTGACTTTGGACACTGTACTGAAAAAACAAGATGAGCTGCTCCAGGAGGTTTTCTGTAACAAGCTGCCCCCATTTGACCGAGATGGGAATATTCCTGGGTTCTTTAAGCGTTTTGAAATTGCAACTGAAGGTGTCTCATATTGATGGAAAGTAAAGCTGTTGATTTCTACCTTGGATGTTGGAAGCGCTGATCAAGTCATCTGTTACCTTTCCAGCAGTTCTATCACATATCAAGAAGTCAAAGAGACGGTGCTGTGGCTGTTCAGTGGACCTGCAAAAATGTCCCAGCGGAAGGCTGAATTTTTGACCATCAAGTTTCAACGGAATGAGACCCTAATCGCGTTTGCTGAGCGGTTTACAGCGGAAGCTCACATGTTAATTGGGGCTGGAATTTTATCCAAATCAGATGTATGTATTGTGATGACTTCTGCTGTAAAGCCATACCGTGAGTTACATAATGTTATGGCCTCACTATTGGATGAAGATGTGCCATTGCTTAAAATTGTTCAGTTTCTGCACCGTATATCTGCCAACTTCCCTCCACCCAATATTGAGCGGATTCCCACTGTTGCCAGGGCCTACCCTAACCAGGGGGAGGGAAGCAACCAGTCAATGCAGATCATACCAGGCTACTCCCCGCAACTTACCATCTATCCCATAACTGTTGAGCAACAAGCTGCCCAACTACCACTTCAGCCTTAACTATGCTGCTCAACAGCAGGCAGTCTACCAATGTGGGTCTGGTTATGCTGATCATCTTCAGAATAACTTTCTAAGCGGGCCAACTTATATTAAGCACAGATGTAGGCCCTATGGAGTAAGTTGCTTTAATTGCGGTCGCACTGGGCATATGGGACAATGGTGCCCCAATTGACAGATCCCTCAAGTACAACAGGATCAAGGTTATCAGGGAAAAAGTTGGAGCGGAGTAGAGATGAGACTCTCTACTTCCGCTATCTTGAAGTCATACGTTTCCCCTGAATCTATTGTATTGAAGGAAGTAGACGCCTCCCAGTATGATGATACATTCCTCTACCAACAGCCAGTTGGGGGAGTAAATGTGCTGACCCAAGCACAATTCAAAAATATGGCTGACCCAGGGTTTCTGGAGCAGCCAAAGCCTTACGCTTGCCAAATGTTTGACCAAACCCTGTCAGACCAGCTAGAACCATTTGCAGATGCATTGTCTCTAAGAGAAGTAGAGGTCTCCTTTCTGGTGGATACTATTATAGCAGGCTACCCTAAAGTTGGTGCTGGGTATTATAGGTTTTCTGGGAAAACGTGAACCGCTGAATGTACACATAGTAAATAACTGGCTTTCATCTTACTTGGAGTGCACTTACTGTGATGTGGTGGTAGCCAAATCCTGAGTACGAGCTATAATTGACATGGGCGCTCCTGTTAACATTGTCTCCACTAAGTTGGTGGCAAAGTTGGCTTTAAAACCTGACATAGAACACCAGATGGTGTATGGGACTGCAGGAATGGAAACCACAGTCTCTGAGGGAGCATATAGCGCACTTCCTTTGCAGTTTGGATCTGTTGTTATTATGGCACCAGCAGTGGTATTACCAAATAGCCACTATGATTTGCTGATTGGGACTGCATTTATGTGACACTATGGGGCTGTTGTTGACATGATGGAAGAGACCCTAGACATCCTGGGACAACGGATTCCCATCTATTTTACTTCCAGGGGAGTGCCAGATGACCCAATCCGCTCTAGTCAAATTAATCTCGCCTATAGCAATGGTGTGATACCTGTAAAATATTGGTGGATGAAGCAGAAGACTTGAACGCTCCCAACACAGATTTACAAGTACAAAGGGATTCCACTACGAGCTGCAAACGCTTTTACTATCCCTTCTGGGCATCAGGTCATAATTGGAACTGAGCTTGAAATTGATATACTGGGCGGTCTGTATGGAGAGGTTGTGGGGCCCTATCAACAATCACAACTCAAACCTCATGTGGCTCCTGGGTTACTGTTACCCGGGCAAGGGGAAGTAAAAGTGTTGGTAGCAAATCTGCAGAAGGAAGTGATGCAGGTTCAGCGGCACCAAGTGGTAGCTTACCTGCATTTGATCCCAATCAATGAGGTCCACCATATACATGACTTTGGTTCCTGGGAAGATCTTGGCTTGCCTTTAAAAACCCCCTTTGGCATAATGACTGTGGTTCCTTGGGAGGCGCTCACTGGTTTATCGAAGGAGCAGAAGGACAGGATGATGAATTTGTTCGAAAAGTATCACAGTATCTTTGCAACTGATGATCATAACTTGGGTTGCGCTCGCAGGGTTGTGCATTGGGTGGACACAGGAGACCATCCCCCTATCAGGTCACGGCCTATCCATCATTCAAAGGCAGCGGAAGAAGTTGTGTCAGCAGAAATAGATGCATTGGTGGAACAGGGAATGTTGGAACCATTGAAGAGTCCCTGGGCATCTCCAGTGCTCATTGTAAAAAAGAAAGATGGCTCCAATCGGGTAGTAATTGATTATTGGAAGCTTAATAGCATTACAAAAAAAGATTTGTACCTGCTTCCACAAATCAATGATGCTTTAGATCAGTTAGGTGGGGCCAAGTATTTCTCAGCCATGGACTTGATATCAGGGTAATGGAAGATCAAGTTGCCAGCGGCGGAACAAGAAAAGTGCGCTATAATTACCTCAAAGGGATTGTTCCAGCCTACACATATGCCACAGGGTCTGTGCAACGCCCCTGCTACATTCCAGTGGGCTATGGACACTATTTTGGATGACTTAAAGCTGTCTTGCGTTCTTGTTTACCTTAACAATATCAATGTATTTTCGTGAACATTCACAGAGTATCTTGGACGGCTGGAGCAAGTATTCCGCCGCCTAGCTGAAGCTAATATCAAGATTAAGCCAAAAGTGTCACTTTCTCAAGGAACAGTTGGAATACCTCAGTTTTGTGGTAGACTCCAAAGGGCTAAGTCCACAGCTGGCCAAGGTGGAAGCCATCCACCAGATGACTCAGCCAAGTAATAAGCGGGATATCCAGGTGTTCTTGGGGATGGTCAGTTACTACCAGCAGTTCATTCCCAACTTCAGCTGTATTGGGGCTCCACTCTTTGAGCTACTTAAGAAGAACGCTGCCTTCACCTGGATGGATCGATGTCAAACCACTTTTGATGTATTACAAACTGCGTTGGCTAGCGCGCCTGTTTTGCAATACCCCAATTTTGAAAAAGAGTTTATTGTGCAAACGGATGCCTCACTTTCCGCTGTAGGGGCTGTGTTGTCCCAAAAAGATGATGACGGTGTGGAGCACCCCATTGCCTATTGCAGCCGCAGTTTAACTGGCCCTGAATGGAACTACACCATGACCAAGCAGGAGTGTTTAGCGGTAATCTATGCATATAAACAATTCTGGGTCTACCTCCATGGGGTAAAATTTAAAGTGGTAACAGATCATGCCTCTTTGCACTGGCTACAGAATCTGTGGGAACCTGAAGGGCGGCTCACGCAATGGGCTTTGAAGCTCCAAGCATATGATTTTGAGACTATGCATTGTCCAGGGGCAAAGAATCAGAATGCGGATTGTCTTTCCCAATTACCCACGGTCACCATTACAGCAGATGTGGTGGACATCATGTATGGAAAGATGATTGCGGGCAAATATCACAACAAGCTGCCACCCGTGATCAAAGTGTTAGATGGGCTTAGGCAGGATACCTTCTTGCGCAATGGGGAATTATATAAGTGGATTGGGGAATCAACGCTGAGTTTCCCAAAACCCTCTGCTCGAGCAGCAATAATAATGGATCCCATAAAGTGGTAGGTCATGGAGGGTTAAAAAAGACGCTGGAGTTCTTGTGACCCCGCTACTATTGGGAAATTATGCACTACAATTTGCTCAAGACGGTTGGTTGTTGCCATCAGTGCCAAGTGGAGAAACCATACCACCGGAAGACCACCTACCAGCTAGTTAAGCCTTGGTTCGCATGGCATACAGTTTCAATAGATGTGGTGGGGCCACTGCCTACTGGCGCAAACTGCTACAAATATATACTAGTAGCCATTGACCATTTGACGAGATGGGTGGAAGCAAGGGCTATTAAGGATTTGGGGGCTGTCACTACCGCCAAGTTCATCCTGGAGTGCATCATACAGCGCCATGGTTGCCCGCAATTTATACTAATGGATAATGGAACCAATTTCACATCCCATATATTAGCCAAGTTGAACGAGCTCATGGCAATGCGTGGTGTTTTAACTAACCCCTACCACCCTGAATCTAACGGTATGGTGGAATGGGTTAATGGGACCTTGGTAAATATTCTACGCAAGCTTGTAAATGAGCGGCTGTCAGATTGGAGCACCCTTCTATACACCGCTGTCTTTGCATACAATATAAGCTACCACTCAGCAACCAGTAAGAGTCCATTTCAATTGCTCTATGGATGACATTCAGCGCTGCCTGCATTGATTTACTCCTGCATTGATGATACCAGCGGAATCAAACCCCACCGCTATTTGTCTTCTTTAATAAACACGCTGATCAAGCTCCAAACCAAGGCATATTCTACTAGTCTTGCCAAGAAGATTCAGGATCATGCAGCTGACCAATGTAGACGCCGCATTCTTCCACAGTTTGGGGTAGGGGAATTGGTCTTGTTTCATGACCAACATGGTTTTGGAAAAAGGAACAAGCTTGCCAGCATATGGAGTGGACCATTCATGATCATTGAGAAAACTGGGGTTGATGCCTACACCATTAAGGAACCTGTGGGGGGTCGAATTATTAACCAGGTACACGTGAAGTTCCTCTGACCATACAAGCAATAGGAGCCTTATCATCCAGTCAAGGAGGGGGTAATGTCGCGATTCTGATATGACTGGATGATAAGCCCAAGGTCATCATGGCGAAATGTATGGAATCTGTTGGAATTGAACTGGTAATGGCAAATCAAGCGCATAAAAATAAGGCGATGTTGACATTTGACAAATACAAATGAAATCGCCTACAATTAGGGCGATAGCGAATTAGAAAATAATCAGTCAGAATGAGGAGAACAGTGTAACCAAATAGTCCAAAGCTATGAGCGTGGTATCATCCAAGCCGCTGTGATATAAGTGAGAAGGGCGATTAAGAGGAGGGTTGTTGTTAAGTTAGAAAGAAACCAGCGAAATAAGGAGAATACGCGATATTAATTATATAAAATAAAGTAGTTGTGGGAGCAAGTGCTCCATATTTATTTGAAGTTTATTCTGTTGTTTTGAGGGCAACGATTGTCAAATCGTTGGCCCTGCTTGCTCAGTGGGTTGCACCCTGTGCAAACTCCATTGGCAGTTTTATGGTAGGTCGGCAAATTTATAACATAAACTTAAGAATATATGTAAGAACTACCTAATGAGGAGGTCACTGGATCAGTTAATTGGATCATATACCACATCAATAGAATCAATGAAGAAGAGCTTAGTTTACAATCTAATACAGGAAACTATATCATTAAAGCTTTAAGTGAAGTGGTTGTGCCCACCTGCTTCAGACCTAATGAAGTAAAGTTTGAGCCTACTAAACAGTATTACTTTTCTCAATCTTCCAGACCCACACATATTGCTGACATTTATCTTGGATGACAGAAATCTCTTTGTAAAAAGATTTACTTGTTGGGTTATTGTTGGCAACAGACCTAGTAACCTTTTTACTGCACAGGCTCAGTTTCCTCATGAACTTCGTCTGCGTTGTATAGAAGAATGGATTATTAATTGATAACAGTATGACAACTATTATTTATAGTTGAGTATGAATTCTTATATCTTGGCCCAACGCTCAGCCAGTATTCCCAAAAAAATACTTGTGAGTTAAGATTGTAGGGATTTGTTCTCTCGTTCTATCCAACCTAATCTTCTCTGAGATTCCCTGGTGACAGTCTCTTCAGTCCAACACACAGTCAGCAGCAATCCTCGATTGTGTCTCCTTCTTCTCTAGATTCCCGCTCAGATCTTTACTCTTTTCTCTAAGAGTCTTCCAATTATTGCACACAGCAATAATATCCTTGAGAAGAATAGCACAATGGAAGCTGATGATATTTTACTCTTTAAACTATATAATGGATAAAAAAACTTAGAACTATATATCTGTAATATGATTAAATATCTGTTTTTTATTATATTGAATCCTAGGGAATTTATAGTGAGGGATTCGGTCATCTAACCCTTGGTTGACACCTCTTTGATAAAACGGCAGCCGTTGCCATTTAATTACCCATCCTCATCTTAGCAGCGATGGTCTTCCCATCCTGGCTAAGATTCCATCATTGGACATCCTTGAGACTTATAAAGGAAAGAGTCAGAAAACGTGTCCCTAACGTTTTTCTCTTGATCCAAGCGAACCAGCCATATTTGGCTAGCAGCCTGCTTAGGTAATGGGACTTATTACCCATTAAGGCAGGTCACACACTAACTGATCAATATACTAGTTGCAGGCGGCATCAATGCCTCACAACTTACTATTCATTCCCAATCATCGGTGATGAAACCTGACCAATCCCAATCAGTACACTTGATAGCTAATTACTATCAGATGTCCCTATCCTATCAGCAACTCCGCTTGATGAGATCTTAAGTATTCATCCAGATTGATCCTCAACAGATATGACCAAGCAAATATCTTAAAATCACCCAAATGTAGTTACTCCAAAACTTGGGCCAACCAATTTCCAATTCACTTCGCATTAGGAAATTATCCCCTAGCGATACCTGGTAATCTATCTGGCTAAGAATGTGGGCAAAAATCCCAACACATCCCCCCTCTTGCCTAGATTTCCAGCGAGAAAGGGACTGGGGCATGAGAACATTGCTTTGAACACTTGGTCAGATACTTCATTGGTTCAAGCAGATTACACTCATCAATACTCAACGCTGCTCAGGACAACCTTTGGCATATGGTGCTCTTCCTCTTCCTCCTCACTACCACCTTCTCAGAGCATGGTCCCATGATCTACTGCCATGCCAAGCTGATCGATTTACTCGTGAAGATAAAAGTCCTGGGATCCAGTTTTCCCCCATAAGGGTATATGATCCACTGTCATATTCAGGATTCTTGGTCCAGCGTCCTTGATTTCCTGAATTTCTCCTTGTCCTAGACAGGAGACTTATGCCGTCAATGTTTGATTCATGGCTTAATTAAGAATACTTATTATTGTTCGCCCTGGTTAATTCTTTTATAACTTCTTGGCTCAAGTCATTCCTGATTTTTCTCTTGGAGAGCTTATCTCATTAATTTTGAGATTAATTTCTCCAAAATTAAAGCTTAATGTATTGTAGAGTGCATAATGCCGACTTCCATATAATTCCAATATCCCCTCTCTCATCCAGCTCATATGTCAAATTTTGAGTCATGATACCAGCAGCTTCTGAATAGTTTTTCTGATCAAGACCTCCGGATCTTCCAGCAGATGAGTCAGGATGCTTGGAAGAACCTCTTTTATGGTCCTTTCAGGACTCATACGCCTAGTCTGGCGCCAGCGGCTAGTCCTTCTGTCAAATTGCTGGAAATGGTAACTGTTCCCTCAAAAACAGGCTTGCAATTGTTTCAAACAACTCTCAGCTAATTCTTTCTCTGCCTTCAATTCCAGAGTTAGATTTCAAAACTCTCCTGGAATTGGCTCCTTTCTCTGATGCACCGACCATTGTCATAGATGCTATGGAGATTATGCCATTTGCTCTTGATCTCTTGTTTCTTGCCAGATCAGACCTGCTTCCTAAGTTCCTCTTCTAACTCAACATTATAAACCCGCTGTTCTGGCTACCAAGATCACCATTGGTAACAGTATTCACTTCAAGCTCCCCTACGCTGAACTCTGGGCCCAAGTCACTGAGGCTTTGTCCCTAGTGCTGAATACCTCTGATCTTATTAACATCCTGGATTGGGATACTGCCGCTTATGCTCTTCGCTTTGCTGGCCAAGTTCTTTGAAGTTAGTCCAGAAGCTTCCAGCCTCACCAAGGTTTCACCACTCCTTCAGCTTTAGCTTCTGAGAAGCCCATAGTCATTGCTTGCAGGATGCCATTTGCTCCCTGCATGACTATCTCTTTGCTGGCGCTTCTCATCAGTATCTTCCACTGATGGCTTTAATAGGGGGCATGATTTGACAACCCCCGTCAAGCATCCCTTGTTCTCTGCCAGACCATATGTCCAGTGTTCTTAATGAAGCCTATTGTCAGGCGCTTAAGACTAATCTTCCAGCTCTGGTACCATATCAGGATTACTCAGGGTTATTCGCTGATTGCCTCTTCTTATACTTTTGCTTTCCTCCCCACTCCGGGGCTTTGCAATTGGCTTCATCCAACATCTTAATTTCCCTTCCCCTAGCCACTTTCTTGCAGGGCTCTGCATCCACTCAAAGAACGTGTTTTTGTGTAGGTATAGCCCTCGCTAGCATCTGATATTATTATCAATTTTGATGGGCTGTTCATTCATACCACAAACCATCCTCCCTCCCCAAGAGGCGACATAGGCAGAATCATCCCCATATTGAGGACAATTAATAAAAATAAAAATTATAAAATTATATCAGTTTTTTCTGTGCGGTTTATAATCTTTTTTCTAATATCCTTTATCTATTTTCTTATTTTTATTCTTATTTTTTCATGGGAATTGACTTAGTTTTGGTTCAGCAGTCCATCTTTTTATTTTTTTCCCCCAAACTGGGTCCTGGGTACTTAAACCTGCCAGTTTCCTATAGTTCAGAGGTCCCTTTTTGGACTTAACCATCAAGATTGGTTCAGAGGTCCTTTTTCTGGACTTGAACTAATCATCAGGACTTGACCAACTTAATGGTTCATCAGTCCTTTGTGAACTCTTATTTTTACATTGATCCGTCACTTAATATACTTAGCATGGACTCAATTCACAACTCTTTTATCCAAGAGATTCTTGATAGAGTAGGCATCAGTCGCCATCTTGGTGATCACTTCAAATGGACCTAACCATAATGCATCTAGTTTGTTTCTTATTCTGAAACCATGTGTATCATAATAGGCTACTCTTTCCCCTATTCAATATTCTGCTAAGGCTAATCAGTTCTTATCATTTATTGATTTCATTCATATCCTCTTCTTCAAAGTTGTATCAAATTCTTGCAATTGCATATCAATCAGGATATTCATCAGTCAGTTCAAGTACTGTTCAGTACTCATCCCTGACGTTGGTTACACCACCAAATAAAATTGGTGGTAACGCGGCCTTTCTTCCATACAACAGCTCAAATGGCATCTTTCCCACCGCCGTATGATGACTAATATTGTAGGCAAACATCACCAAACTCAAATACATTCCCCACGCAGAAGTTCTTCCTGCGACTAGCTTCCTCAGCGTCATAGCCAGCGTTCCATTCACCTGTTCTACCAGTATGTTTGTCTTTGGCTGGTAAGGTACTGACACAACTCCTCAGATCCCCATTATCTCATTCAATCTTGGGATCACATGAGATGTGAAGTTGTCCCATTATTGCTATGCAGGACCTGCGGACATCTATGCTGGTATACTACTTGATCCAGGATAAACTTTGTGGTACTGGTAGCATCTACTTTTGTTAGGGCCTTTGTCTTGACCCATCTCATCAGATGGTCAATGGCAACTAATTTGTACTTTATCCTCCTGTGCTCATCGTCAGTGGTCCCATCACATCAATGGACACCGTGTGCTAGGCAAATCTAGGGTGGACTATCTGGTATCCAGTTGTATTCCTATGTGGTTTGTGCAGCTGGCACTCCACGCAACAAGCTAGATAATCCGCAACATTGTAGTTGATGGATTCCTAGTAGTAGTACTAGTGAATATGATCAGTTGTTATCCTCAGGCCTCCATGCCTGACAACCTTGTGAGCTGCTTGCATGATAGATGCTCTTTCCAATGGCTTTGGGTTTAAAACTGCTTCCCATTAATCATCCTAAATACTTTTCCATCCATAGTCTTAGTGTTTTCCAACGCTTTTCAAAGCGCACCTTGGATTTCTCAGGGTTCATCCCCAATTTTTCCATTGACCATTCTCTGTAATAGCTCATCCGCCTGCGAGTATACCATCTGGACCATTGTAACCACAATAAGCCATCCGCGTTCTGGTGAGAAGCCCCCACTTGGTGGACAATCTCATTATCATAAGCCTGGAGCTTAAGTGCCCATTGGGCCAGTAATCCTTTCAGTTCCCTTAGATTGTGCAGCCAATGCAGCGAATAGTGGTCCGTCACCACCTTAAAGTGCATTCTGTGTATTTACACCCTAAACTTCTTACATGCGTAAATGACCATAAGGCATTCCCTCTCAGTCACGGTGTAGTACCTCTCAGCGGCTGAGAGTGTTCAGCTTACATACACCACCAGATGTTCGTCCTCAAGGTCATCTACTTGGCTTAATACAGCACCAATTGTTGTCAACAAAGCATCAGTTTGAATAATATACTCTTGACCAAAATTTAGATGTTTTAGAATTGGAGAATCTACTAAATACTGGCGTAGCTCATTGAAGGAGTCCTGGGCCTCTTCATTCCGCATGAATCCTTTTTTTGGATCCTTCAATAAATGGAATAAAGGCTCAGCTATTTGGGCGAAGTCCTGAATAAATCTTCTAATAGATTGATTCTCTTGGCAACTCATGCCGCAATCTCATCTCATCATAATCAGCAGATTTTTCCCAGTATTGACCCTGTGGATCACATTTCACGCATCCTAAATCATGGTCGTTTTTGGGCAGATACTCCCTGATACTTTTTGATCAATTTAAGCATCTCCTCTTGCTGGCCTTCTGACAGATCAGCGAGTTGCTCACAATCAACTAATAGGTTGATACTCTCAGTTATCCCAGCCGATAATTACATCTCATCAAGTGTCCCAAGTTGTAGAATTTCCTCTGTTTGGCCGTTAGGATTTCTTGTCGCTTCCTAGGTCTGAAACTCATAAACCAATTAAATTGATTTTTAATATTTACTTATATTTTTTGTATTTTTCTTTTGCAATGGGACTTGCAACATACAAAAAGGTTCAGAGTTTCTTCTTTTCCCCTTTATCCAAACTGGGTCCTAGGTACTTAAATCTACCAGTTATCATGGTTTAAAATCTCATTTTCTTAAGATTAAACCAACCATTTGGTTCAGTGGTCCTCTTCTAGGACTTGACCAAAATCTCAGGACACAACCATTTAATAATTCAGAGGTCCGCTGGGAACATTGCAACTATTTCCTCTATGGTAAATACTTCCAATTAGTATTGACCTTCACTATATGACACCAGCGGTGTTTCTTCATGTATATGCTTCACTTGCCGACTCTGGAAATACTCTTTAATAATAGTCCTTTAATCCCAACTGTTTAATAGTCCAACAGGTCCTAATTTCATCTCTTATTTTGGCAGTTGATGCTTTGGATCATTATATCCCATTAGCCAACAGTTTTGTCCGACTATTCAGATTGTTTTTCTCCTGAAAACGATTTTAAGCCTTTGTGGCTATCCTTAATTACACAGGTCGTTCTGGCCTCGTTAGCTTCATCCAATTTCTCCTGAATTGATGAACTCATCTCCAGCAACTTCTAATCATTGGTTGAGTGTTATTGAATTGAATGATTTTCTCCACTATCTTGGATCAATCATTTCCTGTTTTGACTTCTCTCTTCATTGGTATGGCAATCCAATTCTCCTGATTGATTGCTTCCTTTTATCCAATGCCTCATCTAAACACTCACTCCTCAGTACTATTTAAAAGGGATCCAATTTCAACCTGAGTTGATCCTGCTGTTCCTTGGGACTATTTCCAGTGGATCCAATTTCAACCTGAGTTGGCTCTGCTGCTACTCTTCATCTCAAGTAGATGTCCGGTGGAACTGGTTTTCTTGCAGCACTAGATAGTTCTGTATCTAAGCTGCAAGTCCTTTTCCCTGAACTTGAGTATCTTCTTTTTGCTTCACTTGGAGCTCCACTGCTGAGATGAGTAAACGCCACTGAACGTCATCCTCTTCACGTTCTATCTTTGTTACTTCCTTCAGTAACTTAATTCCAAAATTGGAAACATCTTTATAGGACATCATGCTCTAAGTTCTACTAAACTACCCCTGTAGTGAGCACCGACTTGTAAAAAGATTTACTTGTTGGGTTATTGTTGGCAACAGCCCAAGTAACCTTTTTACTGCACAGGTTCAGTTTTCTCATGAAATTCGTCTGCATTGTATAGTAGAATGGATTATTAATTGATAATAGTATGACAACTATTATCGGTAGTTAAGTATGAATTCTTATATCTTGGCCCAACGCTCAGCCAGTATTCCCGATTAAATACTTGTGATGTCATGATCATAGGGATTTATTCCCTCATTCTGTCCAACCCAATCTTTGCTGAGATTTCCTGGTGACAATCTCTTTGGTCCAACAAACAGTTATCAGCAATCCCCAATTGTGTCTCCTTCTTCTCTAGATCCCCGCTCAGATCTTTACTCTTTTCTCTAAGTCTTCCAATTATTGCACAAAGCAATAATATCCTTGAGAAGAATAGCACAATGGAAGCTGAAGATAGTTTACTCTTTAAACTATTTAATGGATAAAAAAACTTAGAACTATATATCTGTAATATGATCTATTTATCTGTTTTTTATTATAGTGAATCCTAGGGAATTTATAGTGGGGAATTTGGTCATTTAACCCTTGGTTGACATTTCTTTGATGAAACGGCAGCCGTTGCCATTTAATCAACCATCCTCATCTTGGCAGCGATGGTCTTCCCATCCTGGCTAAGATTCCATCATTGGACATCCTTGAGACCTAAAAGGAAAGAGTCAGAAAACGTGTCCCTAACGTTTTCCTCTCAATCCAAGCGAACCAACCATATTTGGCTAGCGACTTACTTAGGTAATGGGTTTATTACCCATTAAGGCATATCACGCACCAACCAATCAATTTTCTAGTTGCAGGAGGTTTCACTCGCGTCACAACTTGCTATTCATTCCCAATCGTCAGTGATGAAACCTGACCAATCCCAATCAGTACACTTGATAGCTAATCACTATCAGATGCCCCTATTTCGTCAGCAACTCCGCCCAATGAGATCTAAAGTATTTATCTGGATTGATCCCTGATGGATACAAACAGGTGAATATCCCAAAATCCCCCAAACGTAGTTACTCCAAAAGTTGATACAACTGATTTCCAGTTCACTTCGCCTCAGGGAATTATATCCTATAATACCTAGTAATCTAGCGGGCTGGGAATATGGGCAAAAATCTCAACACTCTATGTATACCACGTTTAATAAATTTTGATTTATAATTGTGAGTAATCAAAGTCTTTTAAGGGGTCCTAACATTATTGGGAAGCTAGGATAAGTCAGTCAGAAAGATAGTGCCACTCTTACTATGGGCATAAATAATGGTAAAAGCACTACAAAAGTGGAAGTCACAATAATAAAGGTCAAAGTTTTAGCATTACTAGATAATGGCGCTCCAGTTATCATTCTTGGTGTAACAATTCTCCTAAATGTTAACAAAGTCCAAAAAATGGGCTCAAAGCTGAAAATCAGTGGAGTGGTCAAAAAAGAAAAGATGGAGAGTAAAATAGATTTTTTTTGTTAGAAAGCATCAATAGCTATAGGGCGTCTGGGGGACTTGGTGCCTCAAGCACCTTCACAGCTCCATAGGGTCAGGATCTTTTAATCCTTCCAGATTGACCACCTGAATGGCGCCCTCATTGTACTGTGTCTTCCTCATGACTGCAGCGGTAGTGGCGGCGCCTCTTGTGATTTGGGAAGTGGGGAAGGGATTTCTAGAGGTGATTATAACAATTATCATATTTGTTATGATTCCTGAACTATTTTAGGTTTAATGCCTTTATGATAAGGTTCCTTTTACATTGGTCAATAGTCAATCTGTGAAGGCTCAATTTTGGAGCAAATGCTTTGGCTTGCTCATAATCTTGAATCATGACAACTCCCACCTTAAGTTCCTGTCAGAGGAGAGTATAGAGTTTCAAAGTTGCTATGCACTTGATTTACCACTATACCCTGATTGACGTCAGCAATGGAGTAATCAAAGTTCATCTTATGAATTACCTTATAAGGTCCAGACCAAAGAACGTCGAGCTTTTTCTGTTGACCTCCAGTTTGATGGTAATAAAGAGAATGAGGTTATCTTGTTTAAAAATTGGTAAAGAGGATCAGCCAACATTAAATCAGGGTGTCTCCCTTCCATTGGTGGTGAGATGCCTTGCGTTGCTAGGGCTTTAATCCAGACTAATTTATTAGCTAAGTCCCTAATATTAGATCAGAGCTTTTGGGAGAAGATTTTTGCAAAAGCTAAATGCTAATTGGGAGCTGGAGAGCACGTCCATATAGAGCTTCAAGGGGGACACTTTCATGACTAAATGGTGGCTTATTATATAGATTATTAAGGCGCTGGGTGAATAATTATTCCAGCGAGTAAGATTGGAGCGACATTCTTTATTAAAGTAGATACAAGGGTTCCATTAGCTTTCACCACCGCCCTCTTACTGGATGCTTTGTAGGGGGCGGCGAAACTTTGGTTAGTGCCAAAAAGAGAAATAAGTCTTGGACTACTTGCAATGTAAAAATATAACACATTGTCTATAAGTAAAGTTAGTGGGCATCCGCTGGTTAAAAGGATCTTTTAAGGAAGAGTGCCATAGCTTTATCAGTGGCAAAGAGACAAAAAGCGCATTGTCCCATTTGGTCAGATGTTCCAGGGCTAAGAGATATATTTATGGACGTGCAATCCAGTATAGAGTGGGCCTATCACTCTAATACTAACGACATTGAAGGGTTCTATTGAGGCAATGTTTGAGTGTTTGTATTAAGGACCGGCCCAGTCTTAAGATTAGCAAGTCAAACAGGCTTCCAGGACCTTTTGGTTGGTTTCCAATATTTGGTCCTAGTTACATCCAATCTTCAATTATTTATGAGTTTTCTTAACTTCCTTATGTCCCACAGTAGTATGACCCTCTAGGATAATGTCATCTTGGGAGGAAGGGTGACATAAATGAGCCATTTCTTATTAACCTATTTTATAGCAGCCCGTCCTTGCTTTGAGTGTCCTGGGTCATCTTTAAGAGATCAGCTTGGACCTCAGGAGTTTCTTACTCCAAGCATTCAGGTCGACCAATCAGATCATATAGTAGGTGTCAGATTCTGGTGGTTGACTAAAAAAACCTTTAAAAACCATCATATCAGGCCGATTAGCCTTTTAACACTTGATCTAACACCTATACTCTCACCTCAAAGTTTATTGCAATTTCATGATTTTGGCTGAATAACTCAAATTAAATTCAATCAAACACTTTATCAATAAGCTCAGGCCAAATACACTCACACATCATGGCTGATTATCTATGCATCAAATCTTGGCAATTGGTCCTGATTATTGGGAACACAATCAACTAACTAGTATACAAAATTGTTCAGAACTGACCCTAGGCTAACGTTTAAAAGCTCTTGGACCATCAGATGAATGAAAAAACGGAATCAAATTTTCCACCCTAGGGTGAAATTCATATGTTGATCTGCATAATTGGCATGATAGCACTTGCACATGGACTGCCCAAAAGGGAGTACCTAGTGCTATCAAGAGAGAGGCCTGCTGACTTCCCGATTAGGGGTACATCATCTACTTTAATCAATGCAAGAATTTCACAGAAGGTTTATTTCGTCAGCAGTATGACAAAACTCAAATCAAGAAAATCTTAGGACAATAAAATGCTTTTATCACAATTTTGTAATAAAACCTGACCGATTTTGAGAGTATTTTGCCACCAATAAACCTAAGAAAAGGTCTCAATCATATCAGTTCAAGGGCCAAACTGAGATGGTAGATATCTGTTGAAAATGCATGCTCAAATGTGGCCAGGAGATGCCCTAGAGGTATAAATACCAGTGCCTGGCCTAATGACTGATTTATCAAATAAATATCTTCTAATAAAATATTATATTTCATCTCTTTCCCAGCTTTCTCATCTGAATCTTTCCTTTAGAGAAGTGATAACAAACTGGAAAGACAAAATACTCAGTTTGTATTAAATCCTGCCTTAGAAGAAGTTCCTGATTATATTAGGAAAATTAAGTCTGAATTTGACCAGAAGAGTTGGGGCTATTCAAATAATGCCTAGTGAGTTTATGAACAGTGAGAATACCATAAGCCACTGGCAATATTGAGGATCAAGCTACAGAATTTCATCCCAAATAAGCATGCCAAATAATATTAAACAAGCGAGCAATCCTTACATTTTCACAACTGGTGTTCACTCAAAACTGGTGGCACTCTCCAAAATTGATTCCCATAACCAATTCTTGGAAGAATTATCCAGACAAAAAAGTGACAACAAGATGGAAACTAGCGACAAAAAATCTTGGCTTATTTTGATACCAGCTGCCAGGGCTCT